>QPMI01000349.1:0-48941 GCA_004431415.1 Cyanophora paradoxa | reverse complement strand
ACGTTCACCACCTGCCGCTCCCGCCTCGCCCCCGCCCGGGGCGCGGCCGGCGGGCGGGCGGGCGGGGCGGGCGGGCCTGGAACTGGCAGAGGGGGCAGTCGGCGGGGTGCGGGGCGAGGGCGCCGCGGCGGGGCAGCTTGTGGGAGGTGGCGCAGGGGGCGCAGTGCGCGATGCGCTCCTCCCCGTTCGTCTTGAGCTGCATGGGCCGCCGGCACGCGCCGCACTTCGCGAAGACCGCCTCCGCCACTGCCGCACCCTCGCACCAGCCGCCCCGCGCGGCGCCCGGCGCGCGGCCGCACCGCGGTAGTCGCTGTGGTTCGTGGGGCTGAAGTAGCGCGCGAAGCTCTGCGGGGGCGGTGAGGGGGGGACGGGGGCGGGGGGTGCGGGGCGGGCGGGCCTGCTCGATGCGGGCGACCTGGGCGGTGACGCGGGTGTAGACGGTGCGGTAGGCGCCAATGCAGGCGCGCACCGTCTCCTCCCGCGTCGTCTGCCCCCGCGTGATCCGCCCCATGTCCCCCTCCATCTGCCCCGCCCGTGAGGCCCGGCGGAGCCGTGCGGGGCGGGGCGGGGCGGGGCGGGGCGCGGACGGCGGCGCGGAGGAAGGGGCGGGCGAGGTCGACGCCGATGGTCTCGTAGGCCTCCACGAGGGCGAGGCCGAGGCCCGTCGGGCGGAACTCCTGCGTCCGCCCGTCCTTCTCCGCGTACCCCCGCTTCAGGATCGTCTCGATGTGCTCGGCGATCGTCGCGTCCGTCCCTGCCCCGCGTCAAGCCCGCCCCGGGGCGGGGGGCGGGGCGGGCGGGGCGCGCCGATGCCCTGCTTGTCCATGACGGTGATGAGGTCGGCCTCGGCGAGCAGCGGCGGCGCCGTCGTCGTCCCCTCGTGCACCCGCAGGCCCCTCGCCTCGAAGCGCTCGCCCTCCGCGAGGTTCGGGATGGAGCTCTCCCGCCAGCGGTCGTACGTGTACACCTGCGCCCCGTCAGCACCCCCGGCCCGGCGGCGGCGCGGGGGCGGGCGCGGGGGGCGGGCCTCCATGTAGTTGAGGGCGGAGATGACGAGGCCCGAGGCGGAGAAGGTCTCCGAGGCGAGGCGCACCGTCACCGCCGTCTCGTGCCCCAGCCCGTCCTCCGAGCAGCACCCGAGGAAGTGCCGCACGATGTACTCGTACACCGTCGCCTCGTCGCCGTGCAGGCCGGCGCCGGCCTTGGTCGGGTGGATGGGGGGGTGCGCCTGGTCGTCGTGGGGCCCGTCGCGGGGCCAGCGGAAGCCCTCGGGGTCGCCCTCGAGCAGGCGCCGCGCGTAGGCGCCCCAGCGCGGGTCGTCGAACTGCTCCCGCACAAGGGCGCGGAGGTCGAAGCCCTGCTGGAAGCGGTCCGTCTCCGTGCGCGGCTGCGCCCCGTGAGCGCGCGCCGGGGGCCCCCGGGGCGCGGCGCACGTAGCTGATGTAGCCCTTCATGTAGAGGTCCTCCGCCAGCTGCCCCCGCGTCAGCCGCCGCCCCCCCGGCGGGGGGCGGGGGCAGGGTCGGGGGCGGGCCTTCATGGTGCGCTCGGAGGAGATGTGGAGGCGCCGCGAGATCTGCTTCTGCATCTCGACCGTCGCCAGCGGCAGCGGGCGCCTGCCCCCCGTCAGAGCGGCCCCCGCCGCGCGGCCGGCTCGCGCACCAGCGGCGCTTCTCCCTGCGCTGCACGCTGACGACCTCGGCGACGCGCTCCTCGACGCACTCCTGCGCGCCCGTCGCCCCCCGGCGGGGCGGCGGGGGCGGCGCCGGCGGGCCTCGAAGATGACGACGGTGGATGCGCGGTCGAAGAGGCGGCCGCGGCCCCAGGCGAAGATGGCGCGCGTCGGCTCCCCGCCAGGGCCGGGCGCCTCGTGCTCGAGGACGATGCTCCAGAAGGGCCGCGGGACGAACGCCTCGCGCCGCCAGAAGCGCTCCACCACGAAGCCCAGCGTGGGGAACTGGCAGGGCCCGTAGCTGATCACGGAGTCGAGGCCCTGGAAGCGGTTGCGGAAGCGGAGGGTCTGGAAGCGGGTGAAGATGGCCCCGAGGCGGAGGTCGATCTCCTGCCGCGCGTCCACCGCCTCCGCGAAGAGCCGGTTCGGCGGGCCCGCCCCCCGCGCCGCCCGCACGATCTCCCTGCCGCCCCGCCTCACGCCCCGGCGCCCGCGCGGCGACGGAGGGCCCGCACCGCGGGATGAGGGCCGAGAAGTGGGCGCGGAGAATTTGCAGGCGCGGGTTCACCCTCGTGCACACATCGATCACCTCGAACGCAATGTTCTCCCCCTCCCGATCGCAGTCGAGCCACAGGATGAGCCGCTGGCAGCTCGGAGCCTCCCGCTCCAGCGTCCGCCGGATGTCGGTCTTGTCCTGCGCGGGGCTCAAGCGCCGCCGCGGGGCGAGCATGCGGCAGAATGCACCTGTGGCACGAACTTGTGGATCGGAGCGTCGAAGAGAACCGACGGGTCGTGCGCCTGCCAGTTTTTGTACTCATCCGCGAAATCGATGCCCATGAGGTGCCCGGTGACGGAAGTGACCAAAAACGTGTCATTGTCGAAAGGGAACTCAAACACGGCGTTGTACTGCGACACGCCAGGGCGCTGCGGGTGCCGCGCGGCGGATGAGGTTCGAATTGCGCAGGCCGTGCGCGCGTGGAGGACGGTGCACCCGCTGCGCTCGGCCCTCGGAGAGTATGTTGCTAATCTCTTTCGCCACGCTGGGCTTCTCGGCGACGTTAAGGACCCGCATGGCGCTGAGCGAGCCGTAAAAGCGCCTGCGGCCGTGCTGATGCGCTCAGATCAATGCCTTTGACGCATGACGCTCTTTCCCAGCGATTCCTGTGCGCCGCGCTCGCTAGGAACGTCCGGCGGGATCAGCGGGAACGTTCCGCCGGCGATTCGAGCCCTGGCGCTCATGCCCGATCAAGTCTCGGGAGGAGCACCTTTTCTGCACATATTGGGACTTTCTTTCTACGTCAAGCAACAAGCTGCCTTTGGCGCAGCTACATACAGCCTACCTGCGCCGATCTTTTTGCGCGCTAGCTAGAGCTCGGCGTGGATCTTTGTGGGCTTTCGCCGCCGCCGGCCCGCGAGCGATGGACAGCAACGGGACGAGGTCCATCATAGGCGAAAGGATGCCTCGATGCGGTGCGGATGGCTGCCACCTGATTTCCCTTACGTCTCGGCCTTCTTGACCGTGCGGGCCGCGCAGCACTGTGCAATCAGCGGTTTGCGAGCTTAAGTACGACGAGCAATATGAGGCAGAAGCTAATCTGGGGGGCCAATCCTACAGTGGCAGGTGGATTTAATCCAGTTACTGGTCCGGTGGTTCATGGTTAAGCGATCGTGCTCAGGGGCTGTCCACCTCCCGAGCAACCACTACATACACGAGTGAGTGGAATTCGCTCAGCCCGCAAGTATCGGGGCGTGCCGACCGACCTCTCCGCGGCAGGTACTGCTTCAACAGCCGGGCCAGCTGGGCGGACGGATCCATGATCGAGTGGATCAGGCGGATCCGCGCGCTGAAGGAGAACCCCGCGCCGGGCCACCGATAGATCTTGAGGCGGCGCGCGCCTGCCGCGCTCTCGATCAGCATCCCTCCTTTTTCGCCCGCCGCTCTCCACCTTGGCGCCCGGCCAGCTTGCTAGCGCATGTTTTTTTCCTTGTCACTTTTTGTAAATCTATTAGGCCTATCTAGGAGCTAGTTGCGCTACATTTAGGTCAGTCACGAGGAATCCACGGCCTACGAGTCTGGCTTGCCGCCTGCGCTGGGCCGTCAAGGGAGCCCTCGAGTGAGGGGCGCAGCTCGCGCGGGGGGCGCACCGCGGGGCCGTAGTATAGAGGCGCGGCCGTGGCCGTGGGACTGCTTCTCGTCGACCTGCGTGCGGAGCCACTGCGCGGGCCCGTGAGGCGGGGCGACCGCGCCAGCGCGGGGGCGGGGGGGCCGGCGGGGCCCGGGGGCACCTCCTCCCAGGAGAGGGCGCCGTCGCCGTCGGCGTCGTACTGCTCGATCATGTGCTCCGCCTCCTGCTTCGTGAGGGCCGGCACCGCGCTCCCCGCCAGCAGGTCCTGCACCCCGATCCGCCCGTCCTGCCCCGCCCCGCCCCGCGTCGGGCCGGGGGGCGGGGCGGGCGGGGGGCGGGGCGGACGCGGTCGCCGTCGAGGATGTCGAAGAGCTCGCGGAGGCTCGCCGAGGAGGTGTCCTTGAGCGAGAGGTGCAGCGACCGCTCGTAGGCCATGAACGCCGCCGGGCTGATCTGCTGGTGCTCCTGCGCCAGGTCCGACACGATCATCTGCACCACTTCCTCGTGCTGCCCCGCCCCGCCCACGAAATCCTGCAGGAACCTGGACGCGCGTCGGCTCCATGAGCCGCTCGGCGGCTACGCGCGGCATGGGCGTCTGCATTGCGAGCGCGTGCACCGCTTCAGCTGGGCCGGTGTCAGCTTGCCGTCCCTGTCGCCATCGTAGCGCGCCCACGCTGACAGGCACGTTCAGCGACCCAGCGCGGGCGGACGGGCGCGCGTCCGACTCACATCGAGCTAAGATGCGCCCGTCGTCATCGCTCACGGAAAAGGCCGGCCCGGACTGAAACATCAGTGACTGCTGGTGCCGAGGCGCCGGCACCAGCGACGACGTCCGCCGGGATCTCAGTGATGACCGCAACCGAGCTTTCTTAGCTGCCGTCGCGTGCCAAGCGCCGAGCCCTACTCTCAGCCAGGTTTGGCTGCATCGATACCCCCCTGAGCACCGCTTCTGACCGCCGGCAGCGCACGGATTCAGCTCAAAAGCGGTGTCCGAGTCGCAGCTAAGGATTTGGAATAGACCACGCCGAAAGGACCGGGCGCCTCGTGGAGGGCAAGTTTAGTTTTGCAGGGCAGGATGGCCCGCGCGGGCTTTGTAGATAGCCCTGGAGCATCTGGACCGGGCAGGCCCCATCTGGCGGCGCTGGTCCTCTTGCTCCTGGCCGGCCTGCAGCTGGCCGCCGCACAGCTGCCGCCGGCGTCCATCATAACGCTGGAAGCGAGCACACTTGGGAACAGCGCGGCATCAGAGTCGTTTACGGGGAGCCTCAGCTTCGGCACGACGGGATGGTGGCGGGTGGGCGCGCCTGCGGCACTGCGCTGCCGCAGCAACTTCGACTCGCCGGGCCTGTGCCACCAGGTGCTGCGCCCTGCGCGCGCGCCGCTGCGCCGCCGCGCCGACGCTGGCGGACGGCGCGCAGATCGATCTCTATCGCGGGAATCTCTTCATAACAACCCTGACAAACTGCGCCAACTGCTCGGCGGCGTCAAGCTGGTACGCGCTGGCTGCCCAGGAATCGCCGTCTAGCGGAGTCCGACGAAGCGAGGTCGCAGGAACTCCGACCCGGGGACGTGGGTCGCCCAGCCGGCCGCCTGTGCGGCGGACCCGACGGCGGGGACGGGCCCGCCGACCCTCTGGGACCCTCCCTCCACGGTCCGCCCGCCCGCCCCCTCACGCGCGCTCGCATGCGAGGCGCCTCGTCAGGCCCTCCCGCCGTGCGTGGCGCGCGCCGACGGCGGCATTGAGCGCTGGGTCACGGGGACGAGCTACACGCTGCGGTGCGCCGCTTCCGCCGCCCCCGCGGCCCCCCTGCGAAGCGCTGCGAAGCGCTCCCTGACGTGGGAGGGATGGGCGTGCAGGCTGTCGGTCCTCTCCGCCGCCGCCGGCGTGCTCGCGACGGCGTCGGCCACTGTCGCGATCGCCCCCGCCTGGCAGCTCGCCCTCTCCCTCGCCGCCCCAGGCGGCCTCCAGGCCGGGGCGGCGTACGGCTTCGGGTGGGCGGCGGCGGCGGGGACGACGTGCGCGCGGGCGCGGGTGGCGTACGCGATGCTCGCGCCGGCGGCGGGGGCGGCGGTGACCGTGGCGGCGTCGCTGCTGCCGGGGGCCACGGCGCAGCATAGCGTCAGCCCCGCGCAGGCCGCCGGGACATACCTCGTGGCCGCCTCCTGCGCGAGCGACCCCTCCGTCCTCCCCGGTGCCCCCGCCCCGGCCCCCGCCCGGCGGCGCCGCGGGGGTGACGGGCGGGGCGGCAGGGGTGGCGCGGGTGGCGCTGGCGGCGTACGCGGCGCCGGCCGACGCCGTCCCCTTCCTCACCCGCTTCCTCCTCGCCACCGCCCGCACCCCGCCGCCGCCTCGGGCCCCCGCTGCTTCCCCGTCTGCACCCTCGGCTCCGCCTGCACCTTCTCCTACACCTACGACGGCGGTCCGCGCCCCGCCCCGCCCGCCCGCCCGCCCCGCGGCCGCGGCGGGGGCCGACGCGCGGGGGTGGCAGGGTGGTACGACTGCGGGGCCCACGGGGGCTGCGGGCTGAAGGGGACGGGCCCGTACGCGCTGGTGGGCGTGGAGGCGCAGCTCGCCTTCGTCGGCCCCTTCGACGCCAGCAACGCCTCCCTGCCCTCCGTCGCCCCCGCCCCGGGCGCCGCCGCCTGGGTCACCGTCCAGTCGGCGGGGGCGGTGGGCCCCGGGGCGGCGGGGAGCATCGCGTGGGCGCCGGCGCTCTCCGGGGCGGCGACGTCGGCGACGGGGAACCCGCCGGTGGGCTGGCACCGGGCCCGCGTGGTTGGCAAGTACACAGGCTTCCTCACCCTCGGGGCCCCCTCCCTCACCGCCGGCCTCTACCTCCCCGCCCGCGGCACCCCCGTCGGGGGCTCCACGAGCGACCCCGCGCCGGGGGCCTTCCCGATGAACGGGGGGGCGGACCCCGCGGGGGACCTCCTCCTCGTCACCCCCGTCCGCATCACCGTCGAGTCCACCTCGGGCCTCACCGCCGGCGCCCCCGCCCGCTGCCGCACCGGCGACACCTGCCGCATCGCTTTCCAGTGCGCCCCCCGCCCCGCCCCGCCCCCCGCCCCGCCTCGTGCGAGGGAGGGCGGGCAGGGGCCTGGGGCCGGGGGTGGCGGTGGCGGCGGTGAGCGTGGTCTTCGGGGCGGCCGCGGGGGGCGAGCTCCCCGTGCTGCTCGCCCCCGCCGCCCCCGTGGCCGGCGGTGCGGGGGCCGTCGACTGGCGCGTCCCCTGCAGCCTGCGGGGGGCGTACGGGGCGGGGGCCCCGGGGGAGCTGCCCGCCACCTTCCAGGTGCTCGTGCGCGCCGTCAACGAGTCCCTCTCCGCCGGCGCCTCCGAGTGCTTCTCCCTCGCCCCGGGTCCGCCCCCCCGCCCCGCCCGCCCCGCCACCCCGCCCGCCCTGCGCCGAGGCCGGCGCCGCGCAGCGCTCTGCTGCTACGACGAGTCGGTCCTGGCGCCGGCTGCCGGCGGGCACCACTACGTGGACGGCGCTGCAGCCCTGGCCGGCACCTCCGGCCCCCGCAGGCCCGCCCCGCCCCGCGCCGCCCCGCGCCGCCGGCGTTGAAGAGGCGCAGCGGGCGGTGGTCTTCGTGGCGCGCTCGGGACGGTGACGGACGGCGCGCCGGCGGGCGGGCGGTACGAGCCGAACGCCCACTGCCGCTGGGCCATCGCGCCCAACGCCAACGCCACCGGCGGGAATCTGTGCGCCCGGCCCCGCCCCCGCCCCCGCCCGCCCCGCCCCGCCACGTCCACGGCGGGGCGGGTGACGGGTGCGCAGCGGGGCGCAGCGGCCGGTGGACAAGCTGCGCCTCTTCTTCACGCGCTACGCCATCGACCCCACCGACTCCCTCCGCGTCCGCCAGCCCGCCCCGCGCCCCGCCCCGCCCCGCCCCGCCCCCGACCTGCCCCGCAGATCTACGACGGCCTCACGCCGGCCGCCCCGCTCCTCTTCGACTCGGGCGGGCTCGGCTTCTACCCCTTCTCCTCGTCGGTGAGCGGGGCGGACCCCGCGGCGGCGGCCGCCTCGCCGACCTCGGGCCTCAACATCCCCGGTGAGCGCCCCGCACCCCCGCCCCCTCGGAGCACCCTCCGGCCTCCGAGCGAGCGGCCTGCGCAGACATCCTCACCTCCGGGCCCTACGCCCTCGTCGTCTTCGCTAGCGACGGGGGCGCGCAGCCCGTGTCGGCGGCCACCACGCAGGCCGGCGGCTTCTCCCTCACCTACGAGCCCCTCGCCGGCTTCGACGGGCCGGCGCGGGTGGCGGGGGAGGGCGGGCCGCCCCCCGCCGGGGCCGGGGAGGCGCGGGCGGCGGCGTTCGACGGGGCAGGGGCGACGCTGCTGGTGGCGCGCCAGCCGCGGGGCGGCGGCCCCGCGCACCTCGCCCGCTACGACCGCGCCCTCTCGGCCCTCGCCCGAGCGCCGAGCTGCGCCTGGGGCCCGGGGAGGAGGGGCCGGCGGCGGTGGCCTTCGGGCCGGGGCCGCACGAGGCGGCCTACGTGCTCCTCAACGGGCCCCCCGGCACCCTCGCCCGCCTCCTCAAGGCGCCCCCGCCCCCGCAGCCCGCCCGCCCCTGCTCCCTGACCGCCGCCGCCCGCAGGTCTCGACGGCGCGCGGGAGCCTGGCGCGGGTGACGGCGGCGCAGCTGGCGGACGCCGGCGGGGCGGCGCTGGTGGTGACGCGGGACGGCGCCCTCGCGCTGGTCGGCCTCGCGGGGGCCGTCGCCGTTGTGCGCACCGCCGACATGGCCCTCCTCCGCTCCATCCCCGCCGCCGCCCTCGCCGCCCCCGGCGCGGGCCCCGGGCCGGCGCTGCGCTGGGACTCGGGGGCCCTGCACCCGGAAGCCCCCTTCGCCTACTTCTTCTCCTCGACGGCGGCGCCCTCGCGCGTCCTCGCCGTCTCCCTCGCCGACCCCGCCGCCCCCTACCCCGACCCCGCGCGCGTCGTGGCGCACCCGCGGGGCCCGGCGGGGCGCCGGGCACGCCGCTGGGGGCGGGGACGGGCGGGTGGCGTGCGTGGTGGCGGAGCCGGCCGGGGGCGCGCTGCTGGCGGCGACCCTCGAGGGCGGCCTGCTGCGCCTCGCCCTGCGCCCCGACGGCTCCATCTCCCGCGCCGCGGCCCTCGTCCCCGGCGGGCTCCCGCCCCTCGCCCCGCCCTTCCGCCTCCCCGGGCCGCCCGTGGCAATCTTCGTGCCCCCGCCGGGGGACGCCTGGCTCTACGCCCTCGCCGCCGACGGCGCCCTCGCGAAGCTCCGCCTCCTCGACGGCCTCCCCCAGGCCCGCCCCGCCCCGCCCCGCCCCGCCCGGTCCCGCCCCGCGTGACGGGGGTGCAGCGTGTGGTGCCGGGGTGGGCTGCGGGGCTTCAGGGGCTCCCCCCCGCGTTCGCGTTCGCGCCCCTCGGGGAGGCCCTCTACCTCCCCCAGGGCGAGAACGCCACGTCCGCCCTCGCCCTCCTCAGCCTCGCGCCCGCCCTCGTCTCCGACGGCCCGCCCCGCCCCGCCCGCCCTCTGTGCAACGGCCTTGCCTGAGGCCGGCGCAGGGACGAGCGTGTACGGGGCGCTCGACGGGCACCACCCCGCGCAGGCCCCACCCCCCGCCCCCGCCGAGCTCCTCCAGCAGACCTTCGACGCGGCGAGCGCGGCGGCGGCGGCGCTGGCGCAGGCGGCAGGGAGCCCGGCGGCGGGGACCTTCCTGGCGGTGCCCAACGAGGCCTGGGAGCTCGCCCCGCGGTGCCCGCCCCGCCCCCGCCCCCGCCGCCCCGCGCCGACCCGGCCAGCAGGCTGCGGGAGGCGGAGGCGGCGGTAGGGCGGTGGCCGTGGGGCGCGTGGGCCGCCCTCTTCGCCGACGGCTCCTCCCTCCGCACCGCCGCCCCCGGCGACCCCGCCGCCTCGGGCGTCGCCGCCCCCGCCCGCCCTCGTCACCTCCTCCGCCGCCTCCGACCAGCCCAGTGCGCCTCCCCCTCCCCGCCCGCGGCGCCGCGCGGGGCGGGGCCGAGCGGGGCGGGGCCAGACGGGATCGCGGTGACGCGGAAGACGTTCCTGCCGGCGGCGCCGTACGCGTCGGTCCTCCTCGCCGTCGCCGTCGGCTCTCCCGCCGCCCACTTCCAGCAGCTCCGCGTCGCCCCCGCCCCGGCCCCCGTGCGCCCCGCCCCGCCCCGCGCCCCTCGCCCCGGCTCACGCCCCGCAGGGCGTCCCGACGTGGCCCGGGGCGGAGGCGGAGGCGGCGGGGCCGCGGCCGGTGGTGCGGCGCGGGTGCGGCTACGAGCTGCGCTGGGGCGCTCTGCAGGCGCCGCTGGCGCCGCCGGAGACGCTGGTGGTGCAGCGGGCGCGCCTGGAGCGGCTGGCGGCGACGGGCCCGCAGAGCGCCCTCCGCCTCGTCCCCTCCAACGGCACCGACCTCCTCCTCCTCGGGGCCGCCCCGGGGGCGCTGGGCCGGCCGCGCCGCCGCTCTTCGCCGGGGTGGGGCGGACGGCGCTGCGGGCGGGTTCGCGGTGGGGCGGGGCGGGGCGCAGGAGGGGCCCCACGTCCTCTTCCTCCGCTCCAGCGGCGACTCCGCCGTCCACGGCTCCCTCCCCGTCCGCCCCCGCCCCGCTTCGCCGGCCACTGCCCGGGCCCCGGCGCTGAAGGGGGCGCAGGTCACGGTCGCGGGGGCGAGCATCGGCGTCCTGGCCCCCGCCCCGGGCGCCGCCGCCGTGCGTGGGGCGCCCCCGACGGCCCCGGCGCCCCCCCTGACGGGCGGCTGCAGACGTGGGAGGTGCCGCTGCTGATCGAGTGGAACGTGACGGCCGGCTGCGCCCCCGCCTTCGACCTCCTCCTGGCCCCGGCCTCCCCCCCGGGGGCCCCGGCCCTGTACACCATCGCCGAGGCGGTGCCGGCGGGGGAGGCGCCGAACGGGACGCTGCCGCTGCGGGCCTCGCACGCGTGGGCCCCGCCCTCGCCCGAGGCCGGCGGCCCCGCGGCGGGGCTCGTGGCCGGCGCCTACGTCGTCCTCGTGCGGGCCGCGGGGACCCCCTCTCCACCGCCCGCAGCGCCCCCTTCACCCTCGGCACGCCCCCCCGCCCCCGCCGCCCGCCCGCCCCCGGCGCTGAGGCGGCGCAGGGGCGCCGGGGGGCCGGGGGCGGTGTGGACGCGCGGGGAGGGTACGAGGTGCGCTGGGAGGCGCCGGGGCCCTCGACACCGCCGTCCACTTCTGGCTCGTCCCCGTGCGCCCCGCCCCGCCCCGCCCGCCCCTCCCCGCCCCGCCCCGACGCCGGGCGGCGCAGCCGCTGGGCTTCGCGGCGCCGACGGCGACGAGCGCGCCGGTGCGGGTGAGCGCGGCGGCGCTGCCGGCGGCGGCAGGGCGGGCGCTCTGGCGGGTCCCGCTGGAGGTCGCCCCGGGCTTCTACCAGCTGGAGGTGCGCACGGCGGGGGCCGGCGGGCGGGACGGCCTGGGGCGGCTCCTGCGGCGGACGCCCGTCGTGCACGTCGTCGCGGCGCTCCTCGAGTTCGAGAGCCCCGCCCCCGCCGGGCCCCCGCCTACCGCCGCCTCCCCTTCCCCGTCCGCGTGCGCGCCGCCCTCGGCCTCCCCTCCAGCCTCGCCCTCCACCTCTGCCCCGCCCCGCCGCCGCCGCGCCCCCGGGGGCCCCTCCCTGCCGGGCGGCCTCGAGGCGCCCCGGGGGCGGACCTCGCCTCGCTGGGCTGCTCCCCGCTGGCGCTGCGCCTCGCGCCGGCCAACGCGTCGCGCCCCGAGGCCTTCGAGTTCCCGTGGGCGGCGCCCCTCGCGCTGCCCCTCGGCTCCTACTACCTCCGCGCCGCCTCCGAGGGGGACCCCGCGGCGACCGCCGCCTCGCCCCTCGTCCTCCTCTCGCCGGGCGCCCTCGCCCTCCTCGACCCCCGCCCCTCTCCGACCCGCCCGCGCCCCGGGCCCCTGGACGCGCGGCGCCCGCGTCACCGTCCGCTACGCCGCCGCGGGGGCCGTCCCCACCGTCTCCCTCTTCGCCTGCCCCGCGGCGGCCCCCGCGGCGTGCCGGCCGCTGGCGCTCGGCGTGCCGGCGACGGGGGCGGCGGCGGTGCAGGTCCCGTTCGACCTGCCGCTGGGCGCCGGGCTGCTGCGGGTGCAGAGCGGGGACGACACGGCGCTGTACGACGCGACGGGCCTCTTCCCCGTCCTCCCCGGATCCATCGCCCTCGCCGCCCCGCTCCGCGGCGCCGTCCTCGCCCGCGGCGGCACCCACGCCGTCGAGTGGCGCGCCACCGGCCACTTCCGCTCCATCCGCCTCCTCCTCTGCGCCCCGGGGGGCGCCGCCGGCTGCGCCCCCATCGCCCCCGTCGCCCCGTCCAGGGCATTTCGGGGCCGGCCAGGGCCCCGCCCCCACCTCGCCCCGCCGCCGCCCGCCCCGGCCCACGCCGCCACCAACGCCACCGCCACACCCTCCCCCACGCCCTCGCCCACGCCGGCGCCGACGGGGGAGGGGGCGGGTGGGGAGGCGGGGGCGTCGGGGGCGGGGGGCCCGTGGCGGGGCACCCTGGTGTGGACGATCCCGAGCACGCAGCCGCCCGGGGTCTACTACATCCGCGCCGAGGCGCTCGAGGACGACGGGGCGGCGGCGACGACGGCCTCGTTCACCATCGCGGTGCCCGAGGGCGCGGCGGCGGCCGCCTCGCTCGTGTTCGCCATCACCCTCGCCGCCGAGTACGACGGTCCGCCAGAGCCCGAGCCCGGAACCCCGCTGCGGGACGTGAGCGGGGGCGGGGCCAGGATGGACGGCGGAGGCGCGGGAGCGGCTGCGGGGGGCGGTGGCGGGGCAGCTCGCCGTGCCCCTCCCCCGCCTCCTCGTCCTCAGCGAGCGCCCCGGCAGCGTCGTCGTCACCCTCGAGGCCCGCCTCCCGCCCGCACGACGGCCCCGGGGCGGCGCGCTGAGCGAGCCCCCGCCGGCAGGTGCTCGACGACCGCTCGGCCGGCGCTCGCACCGCCGCCGACGTCGCTGCGACCGTCCGCGAGCTCACCGCCGCCAGTCCGCCCGCCCCGCCCGCCCTCTCCGCCGGCCCCGGGGCGAGCGGGGGCGCGCAGACCGTTGGGCGCTGGGGCGGAGTTTGTGGTGCGGGGCGTCTCGATCCGGCAGGAGCCGGCGGGGGATGGGGGGCGGGTGGACCCCCTCGTGCCCATCCTCGTCGGCTGCCTCGGCGTGCCCCTCGCCGCCCTCCTCGGCGCCGCCCTCGCCCTCTACTGCCGCCGCCGCTCCGCCGCCCGCCGCCTCTACGCCGCCCCGCCCGACGAGGAAGCCGCCCCGCCCCTCCGCGTCAAGCCGGCTGCCGCCCCGCCCGCGCCCCGCCCCGACCGCCCCGCCCGCCCTTCCACGCGCTGCTGCGGGGCGGGCCGGTGGGGAGCGGGGTGGACGCCTTCAGCGGGGCGCCGGTCTTCGGGGCGGGGCGGGGCGCGCCGCCCCCGCCCCCCTCCTCGGCCGCACGCCCCTCAAGATGCCCCTCCCCGACGGCACCCCCGCCGAGGACGCCTGAGCTCGAGGCCGGCCCCCGCCCCGCCCCGCCCTCCACAAGCTTATCGCACTCTATCTATTCGTGTCCGTTGGTTCCGGTCGACTTCGGAGGCCGTGCACGTGCACGCCACGCGTTGCGTCGTCAAGGGGCGCCGCCGGAGTGGGGAAGCAGAGCAAGCTCAATTGCAAGCGGCTGCATGCAGACCGGACTGTCTGCACTGAAAAAGCACGTGTACGTACACGGGAGCTGGAGGCCTAGCTATAGCTATAAGAGACGGCCGCGGTGCGATCGCGAGCTGAGGCCTAGGGGAGCGGGCCGCACCGGCCAGCTGCAGCTGCAGGATCCGGAGCGCTAGCGCGCACGTGCGCATGCATGTGCACGATCGATATCGGCACAAGCTTAATTAAGGCGGCCGCGGCCGGGACGCGTAATTATAAGTATACGGCCGCGGGGTTAACGTTAACGCGTTTTGCGTTTAATTGGAAACGGGGTAGGGCCCCCGTTTTCGGTAACTCACAAATTTAAAATGACGAGTCTGCTCATCTCCCGATCCAGCTCCGAGCTCTTAACCGAGTGCTAGTGCATGCATGAGAGCCCGGAATTCGTTGTCGGAACCCGGAAAGAGCAGAACGCTGCGCGGAAAAAAGGACCGGACCCTTTCCTGGACTATCCCTTGCAGCGCCTGATCCTGTGGTCGTATAGGGGCCGGATCAAGTGCATAAGAAAGCTCTTGCGATGCTCAGCAAAGCTTGTCATACATGCCAGTGCTCGGGAAGCAGAGCGTGGCGCGCTAGGCCGCATCAAGTACCTGTTGTACCGAATGCGGAAAAAAAGAGCTCCTGCGAGTTTGTGGCGCATCGAGACTCGAGTAGGGGGGAATGGAGCCAATTGCTGGGTACAAGCGCACAATTTAGCCGGCAGGCGAGCCGACAGGCTTGCTAGCTGGCCAGCCTAGCTAGCTATAGCTGAGCTCCGGCTAGCGGCTTGCTGGACTTGGCGCGCGTGCACGTACATATAGCTATAGCTAGCTAGCGCGCTAGCTAGCCTGCATGCGCAGCTGCAGCGGCGGCTGCGGCGCAGGCCGGCGGCGGCGCCGGCGGCACTGCGGCAGTGCAGGCGCGCGCGGCGCCGGCGCCGGCCGGGCCGCGGCATGCGCATGCATATGCATATGCATATATATGCATATGCATAGTATGACTCAGTGATATGCTGCCGGCCGCGGCGCAGGCCGCCGGCCGCGGGCCGCCCTGGCCGGCGGCGGCGCGCGCCGGCGCGCGCGGGCGCCCCGGCCGGCGCCGGCGCCGGCTCGGGCCGCGGGCGCGCGCGCCCCTCGAGCTCGCTTTAATTTCGAATTCCCTACCGTATTAGTACTAGCTATAGCTATATGCTACCCCGTTTCCATCCGGCGGCCGGCCCAGTCAGAGCCCGATCGCGAGCAGATCTAGAGGCCGCCGCGGCCGCGTGCTAGTTTATATATGCATACATTTGGAACGGCAGCGCCGAAAAAGCAGGTCAAACGGCGCCAGGTAAGGGGGGGCTTCTGAAATCTCCAGCCCGCTGCTCTGTCTATATGCACGGAACGGCGCAGGTCGCAATCGCAGATGCTGCGTCGCGCCGGCATCTCTGGCGCCTGCTCTTTAATTCGCAACATGCAAGCGTGCATGTGGCCTTCCCGCGCACTCGGCGCCGTGCCCGGCCCTGCAATTCGTCTTCCCTTTTGTCTCCACTTTCGGAGTGTAAGAAGCAACGCAAGCCGAAAGAAAGTTCCAAGCAGCGGGCTGGAGATTTCAGAAGCCCTCACGGAGCCCACCTACGGGATTCCGCGCCTAACTTCCACATTCAAGCCCATCGAACCTTCAAGATGGAAGGAAGGTGCATTTGACACTTGTTACCTAACAGGGCCTTGTTCGCCTTGAAGAGCGCCTTTCGTCTGTTCCCTCGCAGGCATGCTTGTTCGCCTGGTTGAAGAGCGGGGATGCGTGTATGATGAAGTGTTCCAGTCTGACCTAGCTGTTGACAAAAACCGTGCATGATGATAGAAAATGTGCGCAAAAGATGTCTGACTTCGCTGCAGATGTTCCAAGCAAAGTTCTCAACGCGTTTACGGAGGCTGGCGATCTGCATGACGCACCTGGCAGCTTGCTGTATGGCGATTTCGGCGCCTTCATAAGGCGGGTCAGGTTAGCAGCTTCGAACTTGAGAAACGAGTCGCAAACAACCTCTACAGGAGAGCAACTGTGTACAGTAACTCCGAAATGGCTTCACTCGAATTGTCGGAATTTATTCTTGATGAACTTGTGGGTGCACTCAAATGTCCTGCTGAGGTGCGGGTAGCTTTTTTTTCTTTCCATCACTTGCTTTGACCAGACTCTAGACTGTGTCTTATGAAGGGATTCCTCTTGTAACAGCAGGAAAAGAAGTACGCTCGCGCCCAGATTTGACCATTTGCTTGGCATACAAAGCTAGCTCAGTGATCAGTGCAGTCATCATCGAGGTATTTCTGGATCTTTCTCAGGAAAGGCAATGGTTGATTGGATTGGCTCCTTGTTTTCCTGGACAGGTGAAACGGCCAGATGTGGAGTCGAGACGAACGCTGGCGCAAGCATGTGCATATGCATTTGGCGCACTTCAGGTTTGTTCGGCATCCAATACTTGTCTTGGTCTGATTGGCACGTAGAAAAATTTTCAGCAGCTTGATGTAAATTCTCTCAGCATTCACATCTGTGTACAGATCGGAACGAAGTATTCGTTCTACAGGGTAAGCCTACCTGTTGTGCCCTGAGTCTTTATGCTTACATGTTAGCAGCTTGTCGTAAACAGACAGTTTTTGAAGGACTTCGTGGAATCTGGCGTGTACCCACCACTTGCTAAACGTGCAAAACTGCTGAGGTACCACTGCAATGTTGCTGCAGTATTCCCGCCTCTAACACAACCTGGCATTTCAGATATGATCGTGGTCTCGTAGAGTCCAATCAACTTGATGTTTCCAGACTGAAAGATCGGGTCCTGATTCTAGCCATCTTCACAAAGTACCTCAAAATGCAAGTTGAGCAGTTAGGAGGCTAGCACAGCAGACTTCTATGAATGGTGAGAGGCCGGCCCTGCTGGGCATGCAGGAGCTCGCAGCACCTCCACCCCATCAGGAAGAATCATTAGGAAGAAGAAGACGATATGTATAAAACACGCCCAAGCCAGCAGTACAGTTTTGACAAAAGGCTAAGGTCCTGAAGGCCCACGGCACAATTGATAGTGAACTAGCTAGACAAGAGCAGTGGCGGCGAAAAAAAACGTACAATTGATAGTGAACAAGCTAGACAAGAGTAGAGGCTGCGCAAACGCTTCTACGGTTCACCATGTATGCCCCGGTGGTCCGGCGCTCACACACGTGGCACGCAAACCTGGAAAGCAATTGCAACCACAGACATCGCCCCTGCCCCGGCCCACCCCCCCGCCCCCGATGGCCGGGCGCCCCGGCCCACCCTTCCACGTGCTGCTGCGGGGCCCAGGCCTGGGGCGGGCCTTTTTTTTTGTCGCGGTATTAATTCAGCTCAAGCATCCATCCTACTACTACTCAGAACAAGGATTTAGTGTGACACATATACGTAACGAGCACTAGAGAGAGAGAGAGAGCAAGTAAAAGACACGCCCACGCCAGCAAGACTGGGTATGACAGAACCGCAGAGGCCCCTAAAGGAGCTTGCAAGGCTCCGTCAGGGACCCACTAGCGTGGGTAGTGATGAGAGATGCTCTCGAGAACCTGCAAAAGACAAGCTGCACAAAGTCCCTACCCGGGCCGTAGGGACCCCATGCAAAGAAAAAGCCCTAACTTCCTGAACTGACCTGCTCCCTAACAGGCCAGACAGGGTGTTAGGGAAGACGGGAGAGAGGGAAACCAAAGATGATCATTCAAGATTAGAAGTACAGAAGAAAATTACACAATGGTGTCGTTAGAACCAGAAGGAGTAGAGGGATCAGAGGGGCGAGAACGCTTAGCACTAGGGCTACGGGCAGTGCCATCGAGATGCTGACCTTCCTCAAATGAATCAGAAAACGATTTCTCAAGGGCCAGCTGCTTGCGAGCCTCATCATAAAAAGCATCGAGTCGGGGGCGCACAGAGGCAGGCAAAAAGTAAAACATGGGATCCTGATGGAAGTGGTACAAGAAGGTGTGCTCATCAACATCAAGAATACTGTAATTTTTGTCAGGCTCCTGGCAAGGGATCTGGTAGCAAGGAGAGGTGGAGGCAAAAGAGTAAGAAGAAGGATCGAGAGCCTTGCCATTGTGAGCAAGAGAGGAATAATACTCAAGAGAAGAGTACTCAGGAAGAAGAGTCTGCACATAAAATTTGTGAATGTAGTTATCCGAGCCAAGAATCATGAGGGAACGCATGGCGAGGGCCGAGCGGGCCGAGGCTTGATGAAACTAGTACGACGCTCGAGGCTCTGGAAGAGCATAGAAGCCAAGGGCACTTTCAAAATGAGACTAAGATGAGCACGATCGGTATGAGCAGCAGGGAAATCACCAAGCTCAGGGCGACAAAGAAGATCATAGCGGGAGCTAGAGCCAGTGAAAGTGGTCTTAGCGACCATATCAAGTACAGGCTGAGTAAAGGCAGCTGCCAGAAAAACTGGAGAAGGAATGGACTTATCCAAGCCAGCGAGTTTGAAGGGATTGAAGGGGATGGTGTTCTCAGAATTCAGCTCTACACGCTCAACAGGAAGCGAAGACATAAAGACACAATCTGGCTTGGAAAGGTTAAGTGCCATCGTTTTGAGTTCAGCCAGGAAGGCTTGGGCGCCAAGGCGAATGAGGAAGCGGGGTGGCTTAGCACCAGAGGGGCCAGCACCATTGGAGGACTCAGGGGCAGTACGGAGAACAGATTGATAATAAGAAAGCTCGATCGGGAAAAATTGGTCTACCACATCAGAGACACCAACAGTCTTAAGGCCATAAAAGACATCATATGCTTGAAGGAAATGGGGCTTGGTCTGCAAAGGAGTGAGGGTCGAAAGCATGGTACGAGCTGGGTGAGAAATTGGAGTACAGTTGAAAATCGAAGACAAGGTACGATGATGAGCTAAATAGGCGCCAAAGCCACCAACAACTGAGCGATAGTAAAACTGATAAGTGAAAGCATTGAAGGTAGCACCACTATAGGAATCCTGAGAAGTGGACTGCTTAACAAAGCCGTGCTTCGCGGAGGAGGACCATGGGTGCTGAGAGAACATGGAATTGATGGGAGCAAGGCGGTTCTGGAAGGCCGAGAGGCGGACAGATTCAGGGAGGTCACGGCCAAAGTCTGCAGGTTCATTCACGATGACACCTTCCTGGATACAGAAGCGCATGGCGACGGAGACATCATCGAAGGGCTTGCAAGAGCGAAGCGCATCGGCAAGGACAGTCTGAACATGCATGTACTTGGGCAGGCCGCCAATCTTGCGGGTGACGGGCCGCGTCATGAACGCGGCAAACTCGCGGACGCGAGGAAGGTGGTGGTAGTCAGGGACGCGGGAATTGCCCGAAAGCGATGGTGACTGAGCGTCAACAGCGAAGAAGTCGGCAACCTCCACAGAACCCTCAAGTGCACGGGGAGCCGGCGGCGGTCCCTGCTGCTGGCGGCGCTGCCCCGGAGCACGGGGCGGATTGGCGGACATTCTAAAAGCTGCGTACAGTGGAGCAAAGGTCAGGATTGTCCAAGATGGAAAGATTTGAACGTTGGCTGGGCGAGCCACAAATCGGCGTCTAAGCGCGCAGCTGGCGGCCAGGATCTGCGTAAAGAGCGCACCCGTGCACACGGGGCGAGAGGTATGTGGGCCAGAGGCCAGAAATGGGGCCGATGGCCAACGAGGGGGGTAACGAGCACTAGCTAAGCTAAGTGAAGGTTAAGGTATATGGGTTACGCTAAATCTAGTCTAAGCGGAGTGGTATATGCTGTTGCTAAAAGTTCCTTACTGGATGTTACTCGCTCCGCTGACGGGCAAAATTCTAGGTTCCGAGGGCACGAGGGCCGGGTTGTATTCTGCAAAGGCAGAGAGAGAGAGAGATGAAGCAAAAGTCCTCATTTTGCGCTAATCTCTTGGACGCTGCTCGTGCTTATGACCATTCCCTAGCCTCTTATGAGCATTGCGAACATATCGCTCAGCCTGCTCCTAGCCCCGATCTGGCCCCTAGCCCCCTTGTTGCTCAGTTTGCCTATGCCAGTGTGCGGCCTGTCCTGCTGCAACGCCTTGAAAAGGAAGATCTTGCAGGGTATATGTCCCCCCCTGATGATGGTTCGGACTCCTCTGACCTTTCAGACCTGGGCCCTGATGCTCCTGATGACTCTTCCACTAGCACCTCTTCGGACGACGACGACCCCCCTGGGGCACCAGATCCTGCTCCTGCTCCTGACCCTATGCTTCCTCCGTCTCCTTCGCCCCCTCACACTCCCCCTCACCCTCCGCCGGATTTCGACACTGAAGACGAACCGCCTCTTCGTCGTCGCCGTGTCGATGATTTGGGACCCCCTGTGCCAGCGTCTGACGTTGTCGATGACACGGTGGATGATACCAGTTCGCCTCCACTCTCTCCTCAAGTGATTATTGACCTCTTTGATCCCGAACTCGACGCTGAATTACCTCTGTCTTCTCCTGTAGATGCTGCTGACATCACTGATGATGCTCACGATGTTGGGAGCCATTCGTCATCTCTTCCTTCTCCCTCTGTTCCTATGGACACTGACCTTGATTTGCTCCCTGGTTTCACCCTGAAGCGCCGTCGACCCTCTTCCCCTGCTCTTCCTTGCTTCTCTGATGGTTTCACGGACGGATCCAGTGACCCATCTTTTCTTCCTTCCGTTAAACGTTTGCATCTTTCCTCTCCTGCTGACCTTTCGGTTCTCAGTGACGATTCTGGTTCTCCTGTTGTGCTCATTGACTGTGTTGATGATGCTGATGACATGGTTCTTTAATCTTTCTCTCTCTATCACTACAATTCGGGCTTACAAATGTGAACGGGATCGGGAATACCCCAGGCCGGCATTAGGAAGAGGCCCGCATTGGGATTTCGCCGATTGCTTTCCAGGTTTGCGTGTATGAGCGCCGGACCGCCGGGGCATACATGGTGAACTGTATAGGCGCATGTCTGCGCCGCCACTACCCTTGTCTGGCTGGTTCACTGTCGATTGTGCCTTGGGCCTTCAGGTCCTTCGCCTTTCGTCAAAACCGTACAGCTGGCTTGGGCGTGTCTTATACATACTCTTCTTCTTTATGAAGCAAAAGACACGCCCGTGGACCAGGGTGAAAAGGTATAGCAGCGCCGCAGAGGCCCCTAAAGGGACGTGCAAGGCACGCCAGGGACCTTCCTGGCACAGGTAGTGATGTGCGTACGCACCGCTAGGGACAGGGGCGACAGCCCCTGTGCCAAAAGAGCAAAAAGAGAGCAACCATGCAGAGACCCACAGGGTCCCCGCCATGGAAAACCCCGAATCCCAAAACGACCCGCTCCCTATCGAGCCGCATGGGGTATTGAGGGTGGCAACCCACAAGACAAAGGTAGAAGCAGGAGCAAGCACAATCAATTTACAAAACTGCCTCATCCATATCATCTTTAGAGCCATGGCTCCCTCCAGAAGAACGGCCACGCTTCGGAGGAGGAGAAGGAGAACGACGGACACCAGAGGATGAAGCAGCAGCGCTAGAAGACTGACGAGCATCACGAGCCTCACGAGTAATGATATCTGCAACATGCTGACCCTTCTGCTTAATGTGGAAAGACTTAGTAGCGTCAGAAACAGCAGCAGGCAAAAAGTAGAAAGTAGGATCACGGTGGAAATGATACAGGATGCGAGAATCAGAAAGAGCCCGAATGGTATAATACGCAGTACGAATGGGATGGGTGTGATCGGTACACTCCTGGACTGCAGGGAGGCTGCAATTGGCTGCAGTATTTGCAGAAAAGTAATTCATGTTGGAGGAGCGGGTGGGATCAGCGACGGAAGCCCAGTAGGGGGCGCTAGCAAACTCAGGACGAGGAGAGTTGACATGAAATCGACTAACACCATGAGGGCCCTGTAGGCCAATAGACTGAATCTTAGTAGGATGGCCCAAAGAAGATTTTAGCTTGTCATACTGCCCACGAGAGGCCAAGTGGAGAGGATGAGTGACAGGAACCTCTACAAGCAGGGAAAAACGGCAGTGGGAAGAGGACACAGACACAGTAGACCAAGGCTGGAAATTTGGCCGGCAAAAAGTGGTATATGAAGATCTATCCACAGACTCAGAGATAGTCGGAGAACAAGATGTGACCGGCAAGTGGAAAGCCACTGCGAGAAGGCGTGGGAAGTCACCATCCCCCAGAAGGGAGGAGCGCACAGTGACACCCTTATCTGACAGCCAATGAGGATATGTGGCATATTTGGAAGAAAGATAAAGGTCGTCTTCAGATCGAAGGGCTGCCTCAAAAGCCACAAGCTCATCGAGGAATTCTTCGTTAGAAACGAAGAGCCTCATCAAGCTCACTGAGTCAAGCATACGAGGTGTGGGGGACTGATACCCGAATTCATACAAAAAGCTGGAAGGAGGAGAATCACCAGAAGGAGGGTGCACCATAACAACAGAAGCAGCCTGAAGGTGATCAAGAGCACGAGTAGAAGGAGACCGGAGATGAAGGCAGAACCCTCCCCTAGAGGTTTTCTCCATACCTCCGCGCGCAATGGCATTATAAGAGGGAGAAATCTGTCGCTCCGACTAACCTAGGTCTTTCGCAGGTTCTCGAGAGCATCTCTCATGATCATCACTACCCACACTAGTGGGTCCCTGACGGAGCCTTGCAAGCTCCTTTAGGGGCCTCTGCGGTTCTGTCATACCCAGTCTTGCTGGTGCTTCGGGCCTTCGGGTCCTTCGCCTTTCGTCAAAACCGCACAACCGGCTTGGGCGTGTCTTATACATACTCTTCTTCTTCTTCCAGTCTTGCTGGTGTGGGCGTGTCTTTTACTTGCTCTCTCTCTCTCTCTCTCTCCGACTAACCTAGGGTTAGGGTTGCGAAGGTCCGCCCAACCGCGGTGTAAGGTACACCAAGCTCGTCGCCTATGCCCTTTTGTTTTGAGTACTGAAAGTAATCAAATCGGGAACGGCCTGCGCCGGCGGCCGCAGGAAGCGGGGTGGATGCGTTCAGCAGGACACCGATCTTAAGCTTCGGGGCGGGGCGGGGCACCCCGCCCCCGCCCCCCTCCTCGGCCGCACGCCCTTCAAGATGCTTCTCGAGCTTCTCGAGCTCTCCGACAGCACCCCCCCCCCCCCCCCCCCCCCCCCCGAGGATGCCTGAGCTCGAGCCCGCCCCCCGCACCCCGCTCCACCATCCAGAAGCTTATTGTACTATCTATTCGTGTCCGTTAATTCCGGTCGACTCCGGAGGCCATGCACGCCACGCATTGCGTCGTCAAGGGGCGCCGCCGGAGCGCTGAGCAAGGCAGCGGCCGCATGCAGACCGGACTGTCCGCACTGAAAAAACACATGTACACGGGAGGAGACGGAGCGAGGGGAGCGGGAGCGGGAGGCGGCCGGGACGGGGTCGGCCGGGGGCGGGAGGGTGGGCGGAGGGGCGGAGGGGCTCGGGGCGGGGGCGGCGGGGGCAGGCGGGGCGGCGGGGGCCTAGTCCTCCATGTCGGCGAGCATCTGCTTGGCGGCGCGCTCGGCCTCCTCCTTGAGCTCCTTGGGCACGAGCTGGTGCTGCCGCCCGCTCTCCTCGCACACCCACGACACCTCCAGCTCGAACGCCTTGTCCTTCACCTCGTCGTGCACCTTGTAGATGCTGCGCCAGAGCGTCGGCCCCGCCCCCCAAAAGCGCCGCGGGGGGGGATGGGAGGAGAAAGGAAGGGCTCAGCGTTAAGATTGACCTCAAAGCGCGCGCACGAGGCGCGCGCGGTTCGGATAGAGCTAATTAACAAAACATCCTCGCCGGTTGGTTTAGAGGGGCGGGCGGGCGGGGCGGGGCGCACATCTTGGCGATCTCCTTTACGGCCTCCCTGCAGGTGATCTCGTTGAGCTTCAGCTTCTCCAGTTCCGTCTTTGCCTGCTGCTTCCCCTTCCCTATCGCCGTCGCGAAGTACCTCTGCTCGCACCCATCAGCCGCGTCGCCACAGCCAGCTCCGCGGGCGGTGCACGCACGTAGGAAATGCCCGAGGGCTCGATGCCGTATAGTTGAGGACCGTCCTTGTCGTACGTCGCGAGCAGCAGAGACGAGCCGAACGGCCGCACCGACCAGTACAATGTGTACATGTGCGCGTAACCAGCCACGCGCTCGCACAGGACCTGCAGACGGGAAAGTATCAGACGAATGATCGGAAATGGGCGGAGGCAACGCTTGGCAGCCTCCGTGTCCACACCTTGCCGGGAATGGGCTCCTGGTAGAAGTTCTTGTATTGCGACGCCTCCTCCCGCGCCCGATTCCCGAGCGCCCGACCGTCTGCTACCAAGCCAGCAATAGCCTGCGAAGCGCGCGGGCAGGCGTGCCGGGCCGACGTCAGTGTGCGCCGAAAACCATTGGAGCGCCCGGGCGATGCGCACGATGCCAGCGCTCCGATCCACGGTCATAATCCGCCTGTTGGTGCCCTCGACGAGCATCTTGGAAACCACAAGCTTTTCCACGCCCAGCACGACGCCATCTTTGCACTTGATGCCGACCGCGGTACTACGCAGTGGCTCACGACGAGCGCAAGGAGCTCTCGCTGCGGCGCGTACCCGCTGTTGTCGACGGCCTTCAGTGCGTACTCGACCTGAAAGACACGGCCATCCGGCGAGAATGTCGTGGGGGAGAGGTCATACTGCGCAGGCGTCAAACGGGGATGTACCATCGACAGGGCGCTGCTTACGCCTGTGCCTATCGATGTCATCGCACGCTGTAAGCGCTGTCAACACCAGGAGCGCCGCGGTGGTCAAACTCCCCAACCTCTCTGACCTGCGACTCCGAGAAATCAATGCGACGAAAGCGCTCACCGGAAGCAGCGCCAGCGGGCGGGTGGGCGGCCGCACAATGTTTTTCGTGTGATTTGGGGTATCGCGACAAAGGAGCGTTGGGGTATCGAGAAATCTACAAACTCCGACCCCTTGGAGCTGTCCAAAATCGAGAAGTCTGTAGCCGCGATACGCGAGGAGGCCGTATATGCTGGAGCATGCTGCTGGAGGCGGACGCTAGCTGGGAACTGGCTCGTGGTTCGCGGTCCTCGGAATTGGTTCGCGCACAAGACAGATGAGCCGGAGGCGCGACCTGCGCGGCCTGTGGAGGCTGCTCTCAGAGGCGGAGGGCGCTGGCGCTCTTGAGGCGCTTGACGTGCCCGACCCGGCGCTCCTCGCAGACGGCGTGCCTATCTCCGACCGTGCGCGCAGCGCTACCCGCGGCGCGCGGCCGCCGCCGGCTTCGCGTAACCGCGGGGGCATGCGCAGGGCAAATCGAGCCGGTGCTAGAGTGGCTGCAGGAGCCGGGAGGCTCGCGGTCGGCGCCGCCGCCGGGGGTGGATGGGCTTCTGCGCGGCTTCGAGGCGGTGCTCGGCGGGGAGGGGATGCGGGAGCTGTGGCAGCTGCTGGAACTGCGGCGGCTGGAGGCCGGCGCGGCGCTGTGCGCGCCGGGCGGGGAGGAGGAGCTCGCGGGGGTGACCGTCGCCGGGGAGCTCGGCGTGAGTCACCCCGGGGGCCGCCGCGAGGCGCCCCTCGCCGGCGGCAGGCTTCTCGGCGCCGGCAGCGGGTACCGGCAGCGTGCGCTCACGGCGGGGCCCGAGGGGCGGCGGTGGCGACGGCGGGCGGGGGCGTGGGGGCGCTGCTGGGGCGGGAGCGGTTGCGGGAGGCGCGGGCCCGGCTGCAGCTGCTGGCGCGGGTGGATGCGTTCCGGCAGCTGCCGAACGAGCGGCTGCTGGCGCTGGCGCTCGGAGCGCGGGGGCGGCGCTTCGGGGCCGGGGAGGCGCTGGTCGAGGAGGGCGCCCCCGCCTCCTCCCTCTTCGTCATCCGCGAGGGCGCCTGCAGTCCGCCCCGCCCCGCCCCGCCCCGCCGCCCAAGCCCACGTCCGTCGCCCCGTGCGCAGACGTGGTGCGGGCGGTGGGCGGCCTGCCGTCGCGCGGGGCGGCGGCGCTGCTCTCGCCGCGGGTCGGGGCCGGGGCCGGGGGCTGGTGGTCGCGCGCGTGGGCCCGCGTGCGGTGGTGGGCGAGCTGGCGCTGCTCTCGCGGGGGCGGCGCACGGCCTCGGTGCTCGCCGCCGGCGGCCCCGTGGCGGCGCTGGAGGTGGCCGGGGCGCTCTTCGCGCGGGCGGCGGACGAGGCGACGCTGGCGGCGATGTGGCAGGCCGCGATGGCGTACGCCGTTGCCCGCCTCCCCGCCCCCGACCTCGCCGCCCTCCCGCACCTCCGCCGCCTCACCGCCCGCGCCGCCCCGACCAGCGCCCCGCCCGCCACGAGCCCCACGCCCCCGCCCGGCCCCGGCCCCGCCCTCCCCGGAGCCCTCCCCGCGGGCCTCCGCGCGGAGCGCCGCGGAGTCGCCGGGGCCGTCCCCCGGGGGCGGCCGTCGAGCGCGTCGCCGTCGCCGGGGAGCGGGTGCCGGGGCAGGGAGGGCTCGCCGCGCCCCGCGGGGCGCCGGGCGGTGACGCTGCCCGCGCTGCGGGCGGGGCGGGGCCTCGTGGCGCGCGAGGCGAGCGAGCGCTCCCTGCAGCACGCCCTCTCCATCCCCCACCTCGTGCGCCCCGGCCCTCTGGCCCCGCTGCGGGGCGCGGGGCGGGGCGGGGCGCTGAGGGTGGGGCAGCCGGAGGACGAGGTGGAGCGCAACGAGGCGCACCTCGAGGCCCTCGCCGCCCTCGCTCGCCGCGTCCAGGCCCGCGCCGCCCGCCGGCGCTCCCTGGAGAGCCCGCCCCGGGGCGGCCGCTACGCCGCCATCTCCTGCAAGGTGGACTCCCACCTCGACTCGCGCACGGTCCGCCGCACCGCCCCCCCGGGGCGCTGTGCGGGGCGCTGAGGCGGGGGCAGCTGCGGCTGAAGCTGCGGACGGGCGAGTTCGAGGCGCGCGAGGCGGCGCAGCTGCGCGAGGCCCGCCGCGCCCACGCCTCCGCCTCGCCCCGCGCCCCCTCACGCCCCCGACCCCGCCCCCGCCCCGACGGCGGCGGCGCGGGGCGCGCGGCGGGCGGGGCGGGGCGGCGTGGGGGACCCGACCAACGGGGGCCCGGGGGCCGGGGGCGGGCGGAGGCGCTGTTCGGGGCGGTGGTGGAGCGGGTTGCGGAGTACGGGGCGCGCTACCCCCAGTTCGTCTCCCTCATGCTCCGCCTCGAGGACGAGGCCCGCCGCCAGGCCCGCCGCCCGCCGCCCCGCCCCCGCCCCCGCCCCCCTGACCCCGGGGCAGCCGAACCCGCGGGCGGGGAGCGACATGGGGGCGCTGGAGAAGGTGAACCTGGAGCTGGAGATGGCGGTGCTGCGGCGCACGCTGGGAGCCGCGACGCGGAACCACGCCCCCGCCCACTCCGTCTTCCTCGGCAAGTACGGCGAGGAGAGCGCCCCCGCGCCCGCCTCCCCCCGCCCCTGACCCCACAAATCCACCGGTCGACCCGCACCCCGGCATCCATCGGCTGGCATTGTTTTCATTCGCTTGTCACCCTTTCCCCTTCGCAGCTCTTTTGTGTGTAGAGTTTCTGGTAGCTCTAGCTACACCAGTCCCTGAGTAGTGGCCTGTATATACAGTTAGCGGCACGGCAGAATGTGAGTGATGAGTTGAGTTGAGATTCTAGTAGCTGTAGCTACACTAGTAGTGGCCCAGCGGCACAGCAGAATGTGAGCGATGAGCTCGAGTTCAGGGCTAGATATTAGAAGCGATTCGCGCGCGCAATCAGAAGAGATGATGCGGGAAGCGTACGCGTGCTGGGGCACCGAGATACGTGCACGGCCTAGGCCTGGAGCTGGCAGGGCATGTGGCGCGCACAGCTGGGCCTGCTAGACTCCGCTGCGGCGGCCGTCGCTGACCTAGAAGACACGCGCCGGAGGCCAGGCCGCGTTGGGCGCGAAGAGGCGGCCGGGCCCGGCGCCACGCGAGAGCCGCCGGCTCGAGCCTGAGGCGGCCTTGGGGGAGGGGGTCGAGGGGGGAGAGGGGGCGGTGCTTCTCAGGAGGGGGCGGCGGGGGCAGGGTTGCGGGGGCTGGGCGGGGGCGCGGGGCGGGGGCGAGCGTAGAGGTCCCTCAGGTGGCGGAAGACGGCGCGCTGCTGCCGCCGCTGCACCTGCGCCAGCTTCCCCCGCACGAGCCGGCCCCACCCCTCCACGCTCTTCTGCGACCGCACCGCCGCCGCCTGCGCCCCCGCTCGCGCCACCCCGGGGCGGGGGCGGGGGCGGGGGCGGGGGCGGCGGACGGTGCGGAGGGCGGAGTGGAGCCTGGCGCGGAGCTCGCGGGGCGCGCTGTCGAGCAGGAAACGGCTCTCCAGCGCCTCGGCGTTCTCGCGCTCCATCTCCCCGTAGGCCGCCTCGAACTCCCCGACGCGCCCCTCGATGCCGGCCAGGATGCGCCCGACGGCATCCTTGCCCCGCGAGATCCGGCAGGAGAGCAGCAGCAGCTCCGCCGCCTGCGGGTCGGCCTTCTGGACGATGCAGGAGATTGTTCGGACTTCGTCGATCGCCTCCCATACGCCGTCGAGCTCCTCGTGGAGCCGACCCAGCTGCTCACCGAGGTCCGACCGCCGCCCCCGCGCCCCCCCGGAGGACGCCGCCGGCGCGCTGGAAGCTGGCGGCGGTGAAAGGGATACACGCGGCTTGGGCGCCCTCGGCGAGGCTTGTGCGAACTGGGCCCAGCGCGGAGAAGCAGCCGCGCCGGGCGACAGGAGCGCGGCGCTTTCCCTTCGCGCCGGCGAGTACATATATTGCTAGCTAAACAAGCCGGCTCATGCGCTGCAGGGCCAGCCTATCGTCGAGGTCCCAGTAGCTTCCCGCAGCGGTGTTCCAATGCCGAGCAGCGAAGGAGAGACTCGGAGCGTGGAAGAGGAGGGGGATACCGGCAACTCAGCGCTTCTTCGGACCCTTCTCCGCCCGAGCTTCAGGCGCAACACGGCAGCCGGAAGAGCGACGCGGGGCGCTCGCGCAAGCCGCGTGCCGCCTGTCGGCGGTACAGGCATCGAAGCGCAGGCGGCCAGAGTAGTTGCTCGTAGCCACTCTTTTCAGTGGATCGAAGCGCAGGCGGCCAGAGTAGGTGCTCGTAACCGAGCATGGCCGGGAACTACACTTTCGTAATCGTCGGGAAGGGAGACACGCCGCTGTACGAGGCGGAGTTCGTGGCGAACCCGAAGCAAAAGGAGGACAACGCGCACCTCAATCAGTTCATCATTCACGCCGCGCTCGACGTCATCGACGAGCTCGTCTGGACCTCGAACCAGATGTGCGCTCTGCGAGCGCTCCCGGCTGCCTGCTGCGCCTGACGCGGCGGCTCGCGCACGGCAGGTACTTCAAGACGGTCGACAAGTTCAACGACCTGTTCGTGTCTGCCTACGTGACCGCTGGCCATATCCTTGACGCCGGCCGCGCGCCCCCTGCTCGCGCGGGCGCGTGCGGCGGGTGCTCCTTGACTGCGGCGCACATGTGAAGCTGATGGTGCTGCACGACGTGAGGAACGACGACGGGATCCGCAACTTCTTCGCCGACGTCCACGAGCTCTACCTCAAGGCCCGCTCCGCCCCGCCCGCCCCGCCGCCACCCGTGCCTGAGGCGCCGGCAGACGCTGCTGAACCCCTTCTACGGCGTGAACGGGCGCATCACGTCCCCCGCCTTCGACGCCAAGGTCAAGGCCCTCGGCAGGAAGCACATCGGCGCCCTCTAGCCCCCCGCCACCCCGCCCCCTTGGCGCGCCCCCAGGTTCCGTCCTCCTTTGGCCAGCCCCATTGCCCTGCCCCGGGCCCTGCCTTGGGCCCCCTGCGCCCCCTCTTCGAACGCCCTCTTCAAACGCCCTCTTCGCATTTCCTTTCCTCTCCCCCACCTGCCCCCGCCCGTCCCCCCGTCTCGGGCGGGCGCTTCCTCCGTGTCGAGACCCCCTCCATCCCCGCACGTGTCTCGCGCAACCAGAGTCGCCGAGCAGAGACGCGCCGAGCGCCGTTGCATGCTTGTAATTGTGCGCCGCTTTCGGTGCACAGGGGCGGGGCGCAGGGGGCGGGGTGCGGGGGCGGGGGTCAGTAGATGAGGGCGATGGCGGTGGTGTAGCCGTGGAGGTGCGTGGTGGCCCCGCCCCGCACCGGCCCGATCTCCCCGTTCGCGAAGAAGCCGCACACGGGCACGGGGCCCAGCGCCCGCCGCAGCAGCTGCGAGTCGTGCCCCCGGAAGCCTGCGGGGGGTGACTCGGTGAGCGGGGCTGGGGAGCGGCAGCGGGTGCGGGGCGGGGGGCACCGTAGAGGCCCTCGCCGCGGCCCATGCAGGCGACCATGAGGGCCCCCAGCGGCTGCCCCAGGCCCTCTGCCGCGCGTCGGGCGACGCCGGGGCGGGCGGGCAGCGCGGGGAGCACCGGAGGCGGGGGACGCGGTGAACTCGTCGAGCCGCTCGATGAGCTCCGCGCTCGCCGCCGCGGCGTCGCGGACGAAGAACTGCCGGCGCTCGGCGGGCGGCGGCGCAGGCGCAGGCGGGCGGCCGGGCGCTGCGGGGGCGGACCTGGAGGCGCTGGCCGGGCGGACGTCGGCGCCGACGGCGATGGCCCCGTGGGCCCGACGCCGAGGAGGTCCCGCACGAGGAAGTCGGCCGCCTCGGGCCGCTCCACGAAGGGGTCCGCGCAGACCCCCACGAAGAGCGAGCGCTGCACCAGCACCCGCTCTGCCCCGCCCCGCCCTCGCCCCGGCCCCCCGGCCCGGCGCGGGCGGGGCGGGCGGGGCGGGGGGCGTGCCGTCGACGGGGAGGCGCTGGACGACGTCCTTCACGAAGTCTGCCGCCCCCGTCGGCCCCCTCGGCCCGGGGCGGGGGGGGCGGGGAGGGGCGGACCGAGGGGCGGGACGCTACCCTCGAGCTCGAGGCGGAGGCCGGCGGAGAGGCCGCGCGGCTCCTCGCCCACCGCGTGGATCACGTTCCCCTCCGCCCGCGTCACCATCACGCTCGGCCCGATCGGGCGGCACCCCTGCGCCCCCTCGAGCTCAGCCGCGGCCGGCGCTCCTGTTAGAACTCCTCCTCCCAAGGTTCAAGGGCAGTACAACTGCAGTTTACATGTACCTTTCATATATAGCTAGCTAAGCAGCTCTTAGCGACAGCGATCAGGGTTTTACAAAGAAAGAATCTGGCATCCGGTGGAAGAAGAAGCAAGAAAACTCCGAAAATCTGCATTTCTGACGTTAGCAAAAGAAAAGCACAGCGGGCAAGTAGAGACGGCAACTAACCAGCACGGAGAGAATTGCGTCGACCTTCCGCTCTACCCTTGCCAGCGCCCGCCGCATCTGGTCCAGCTTCTGAAGCACGGCAGAACACAGAGTTTTGAGTGCCGAAGCTTGCTGGTCGTTGAACGCCTTCGTGATGACGTCGTCCACTTTGATGGTGTCCATGAAAACGAGTTGCTCCTGCTGGTCCTGATCCTGGTCTCCTGATTCTTTCGGTTTCTACGAATGAAGTCAACTTACATGAGCTGGAGCGCCGGTCAAGGGGATAGGATCGATCGCACCCAAAACAGGAAACTGAACCCACAAACAGCGTTGCCCTCGAGCACTCGCCATCGCTCACCTCGCAAAGCAGCGGAGACTTGCACACGGATGCCGAAAAACTTCTGGGCGCGCATTCTCCCTTTTGGTGCTGCGTCATGAGTGACGCCTGGAGATGTTGCCGCTAGCTGGCGACGCGGCGGCGTCGCGGTAACCGCGGCCGGTGCCGAACTTGAGCACTGAAGTGAAGGGATATTGAGGCGGGGGCGCAGTATCTAAACATGGGGAAAGAACTTACCAAGAGAATATTACGCGCACTGTCCGCTGTAGTTAGCAAGCTGGGCTTCCCGCGAAAGCCGGCGCCGACTGAAGCAGCAAACCCGGCGTGCCGCCCGGCTGGAGACCAACGCTGGCGATCAATGTTGATGCCAACGCCCTGCATTTTGGCCCAGTGGCGAGCTATGCGGTTGGCAACCGTCAGGTGACTGACTCGTGACTGTGGGCTCGAGACTTGACAGAGAAGACGGGTATACATGTCCACAAGGCCGATGGAGAGTGTACCCCCATTTAACCTTTGTCGCCTGGCCCGGCCGCGCGGCCGGCCGGCGCCGGCGCCAGTGCATGCGCGCACGTGGCCACTGCCATGATATTAAGCGCGCGCCCCCTGCGCCTCCTCCTCTGAACGTCCTCTTCGCATTTCCTTTAATTTCCTCTCCGGATCCCCCACCCGTCCCCACCCTAGGCCTCCCGGCCCCCGTATATACGTATACGTACGCGTCCGTCCCTCGAGCTCGGTCTGGGGCGCGCGCTCCCTCCGTGTCAACACCCCCTCCATCCCTACACGTATCTCGCGCAAGCAGAGTCGCCGAGCAGCTGCAGAGACGCGCTGAGCGCCGTTGCATGCGTGTGCGCCGCTTTCGGTGCAGGGGCGGGGCGCAGCGTGCGGGGAGCGGGTTGCAGCGCGCGGGCGGGGTGCGGGGGCGGGGGTCAGTAGATGAGGGCGATGGCGGTGGTGTAGCCGTGGAGGTGCGTGGTGGCCCCGCCCCGCACCGGCCCGATCTCCCCGTTCGCGAAGAAGCCGCACACGGGCACGGGGCCCAGCGCCCGCCGCAGCAGCTGCGAGTCGTGCCCCCGGAAGCCTGCGGGGGGTGACTCGGTGAGCGGGGCTGGGGAGCGGCAGCGGGTGCGGGGCGGGGGGCACCGTAGAGGCCCTCGCCGCGGCCCATGCAGGCGACCATGAGGGCCCCCAGCGGCTGCCCCAGGCCCTCTGCCGCGCGTCGGGCGACGCCGGGGCGGGCGGGCAGCGCGGGGAGCACCGGAGGCGGGGGACGCGGTGAACTCGTCGAGCCGCTCGATGAGCTCCGCGCTCGCCGCCGCGGCGTCGCGGACGAAGAACTGCCGGCGCTCGGCGGGCGGCGGCGCAGGCGCAGGCGGGCGGCCGGGCGCTGCGGGGGGCGGACCTGGAGGCGCTGGCCGGGGCGGACGTCGGCGCCGACGGCGATGGCCCCCGTGGGCCCGACGCCGAGGAGGTCCCGCACGAGGAAGTCGGCCGCCTCGGGCCGCTCCACGAAGGGGTCCGCGCAGACCCCACGAAGAGCGAGCGCTGCACCAGCACCCGCTCTGCCCCGCCCCGCCCTCGCCCCGGCCCCCCGGCCCGGCGCGGGCGGGCGGGCGGGGCGGGGGCGTGCCGTCGACGGGGAGGCGCTGGACGACGTCCTTCACGAAGTCTGCCGCCCCCGTCGGCCCCCTCGGCCCGGGGCGGGGGGGGCGGGGAGGGGCGGACCGAGGGGCGGGACGCTACCCTCGAGCTCGAGGCGGAGGCCGGCGGAGAGGCCGCGCGGCTCCTCGCCCACCGCGTGGATCACGTTCCCCTCCGCCCGCGTCACCATCACGCTCGGCCCGATCGGGCGGCACCCCTGCGCCCCCTCAGCGCCGCCGGGGGGCGGGGCGGGCGTGGCGCCTGGGGGGGAAAGGGGGGGGGGGGGGGGGGGGGAAGGCGCCTGGGCGACGACGGAGCGGACGGCGACGTCGCCGCAGAGGGCGACGCCCACGGTCCCCGTCCGCCGCACCTGCCCCCGCCCCGCTCAGCGGCGCCGGGGCGAGGGGCGGGCGGGGCGGGGGCGGGGACTTTGTGGTTGAGGAAGAGTGCTGTCGAGGAGTCCGCCCAGCTCGCCACTCCGCCCACCTGCGCCCCCAGCTCACTGGCTCTGCGGAGGGCGGGGGCGGGGCGGGGCGGGCCTTGGGGGCGGCGGGGAGAGCGAAGTCGAGGCCGGCGAGGAGCTCGGGGAGGGCCCCCGAGACGGGGTCGCTGAAGAGCAGCACGCCGCCCACGCGCTCCCGCCCGGGGTCCACGCCGAGCGCCTCCCACCACTCCTCGGGCGCCCCGTCGGGGGAGGGCAGCTGGTCGTGCCGCACGTGGAAGGGCCGCAGCGAGGCCCCGGGGCCCAGCTGGAAGGCCGCCAGCGCCACCGAGGGGCGCGCCTCCAGCTCCTGCGGCACCCCGTCCTCGTCGCACCCGACGACGCCGCCCCCGCTGCACCCGAGCACGACGCCGGCCCTCACGCGCTCGCCCAGCAGCGGCAGCACCCGCTCGAAGTCGCTGCTGAAGACGTCGTTCACGAAGACCTGCGCGCCGCGCCGTCAGCGCCGGGCGGCCGGCGGCGCGGCGGCGCGGCGGCGGGACGGGGGGCGGGGCGCACGAGGCAGAGGTCGACCTCGAGGAGCTCGCGGCCCGGCCGGCCGAGCTTCTCCGCGAGGCGGTCGCACGCCTCCGAGATCGCTCGCTCCAGGTTGTAATTGTCGCTCACACTCGACACGCTCTTTTTTTCTTTCCTCTCCTCCCCGACGGGCCCCGCCGGCGGCGGCGTCGGGGTCACCGACGGCGGCGGAACGGCGCTCTCGTCCGGCGAGGGCGCTGCCGGCGACGCCGCTGCAACAGGGTGCACATGTACAGGAACGAACTCGACACGTCGAGCGCGACGACTAGTTGGGCCGAGCTCGAAACGTCGACTCGGCAGCGCCAACGGCGGTCTTGAGCGCGGGCAGCGGGCGCATGCTTGCACGTCGATCGGCGCGACGGTCACAGAAAGGCCGGCGGAGGGCAGCCCGGCCGACACGAACATGCTGCCGCCGGCCGCACTGGACGCCGGCGCGTCGGTGGCGGCCAAGTGGACCGAGCCCGAGCGGCCCGAGCAGGGCCGAGCAGCAGGCCCGAGCAGCAGGGCCGAGCAGCCCGAGCTCTTTTGGGGGGTAGGTCGTTTCGGCCGCGAGACAACCGCTTGCGCAACTCGATGTCATTCAAGGAGTGGGGTGCGCAGCGCAGAAAGCGATTACGATTTCACGTGAACTAGCTGCGAGCCTGCGAACACCGTTGGTGTTCACGCCGTCGTCGGCGGGCCTTAGCCGCGCGGCGCATCGAGTGCCGACTGTGGCGGCGGGCGAAGCTATAGTTTCCAATCTGTTGACGGGCCCGTGCTACGGGCCGGCCGCGCTCTGAATTCCGCCGCAGCGACCCGAGTCCTCTGCGGCGAGCCTGGAAGCGACCCCCTGCGCAAATCATTCATACACAAGGTGCGAGGGCTGTGCAAGTGTGAGCTTGTACGCGCGGCGGGTCGAAAGGACGCGCAGGTCCTGGACATTCTTCCCGGCGAGCCGAATCTCGAGCCCATGCGCGTGCTGTTCGAGGTGTGATGAGCACGCCCGGATCCGCCCTCTCCTTCCGAAGCGAAGGTGTCGCTGCGGGGCAGGTGGAGTGCCGGGCGACGAAGGTGGGCGAGGCGGTGTACGTCTGCGGCTCGGCGCCGGAGCTGGGCGAGTGGGCGAGCGACCGCGCCGTGCGCCTTCACACGAATGCCAGGCTGTATCCCCTCTGGTGCGCCTCTAGCGGTGCCGGCGCCGCGCCGGCCTGCTGCCCGGGCTGGCTGGCGGGGCTGTGACGGGGGGCGGGCAGGGTGGGGAGCGTGAGCGTGCGGCACCGGACGGGGGTCGAGGCGCTGGAGTTCAAGTTCGGCATCGGGCCCGAGGCCTCCCCCATCCCCTTCCGCTGGGAGCGCGGTCCGCCCGCCCCGCCCCGCCCCGCCCCGCCCCTCTCGGGGGGCGAGGGGCGGGGGGCGCAGGGGAGAACCGGAGCCTGGCGGTGGCGGGGGCGGGGGCGGGACGGGTGCTCTCGGCGCGGGCGGCGTACGAGGCGGGCGGGGTGGACGCGGGGCCGCCGCCGGAGCCGCAGTCGTTGCGGGTGGGGACGTTCAACGTGCGGTACGCGAACGAGGGGGACCGGCACGGGTGGCGGGAGCGGTGCCCGTGCGTGGTGGCGGTGGTGCGGGCGCTGCGGCTGGACGCCGTCGGCTTCCAGGAGGTCCTCCCCGCCCAGCTCGACGACCTCGCCGCCGCCCTCCCCGAGTACGCCGTCTTCGCCTTCGGGCGTGACGACGGCGCCCGCGGCGGCGAGGCCAGCCCCGTCTTCGTCCGCTCCGACCGGTCCCCGCCCCGCCCCGCCCCGCCCCGCCCGCCGCGGCTGGGCGGGGGCGAGCGGGGCGCAGGCTCTCGATCCTGCAGACGCGGAAGGCGTGGCTGAGCGAGAGCCCGTCGGGGCCGGGCAAGGGCTGGGACGCCGCCCTCCCCCGCATCGCCTCCATCGCCCTCCTGCGCGCCCCGGCCCCGCCCCCGCCCCCGCCCCGGGCTGACCCCGCGGCAGGTACGACCACGCCACGCGGCGCCTCTTCAGCTTCACCAGCACGCACCTCGACCACCTCGGCGACGTCGCCCGGGTCCGCCCCGCCCGCCCGCCCCGCCCGCCCGGGGGCGCGGGGCGACGGGGCGCAGGTGGAGGGGGCGCGGCTGCTGTGCCGGCTGGCGCAGGCGGCCGGCGTGCCGGGCTTCGTGGTCGGCGACTTCAACGCGGCCCCCAACTCCCCCGCCCACCGCGCCGTGCGCGCCCCGCCCCCGCCCCCGCCCGCCGCGCCGGGCCGATGGGGGCGGGGCGGGGACAGATGCTGGAGGGGGGCTTCAGCGAAGCGCGGGCCGTGTCGGGGACGGAGGTGGAGGGCCCGGGCTACTCCTTCGTCGGCTTCCCCGGCGAGTCCGACGGCTGGCGCGAGATGATCGACTACGTCTTCGCCTCCGCCGAGACCCGCGTCCTCGCCGCCGTCGTCGCCGAGGCCCCCGCCGCCCAGCAGCCCGTGCCCCCCTCCGACCACTTCGCAGTCGCCGCAGAAGTCCTCGTCGCCTAGGCGGCCTAGCCCGCCACCGCCCTCCGCCCTCCGCCCGGCCACGCACGCTTCCCCGCCGCCCCGCCCCCGCCCCCGCCCCCGCCCCGAACTTATAACGGTGATCCGGATCCGGCCCTGGCCTTCAGCTCCGATCCGATCCGCTCTTTCAATTCCGAGTTTCGCTCTCTACTTGCCATGGGCGGTGGCCAGTAGCTCTCTACTTGCTGTATCCGGGGGTACAGCTAGCGCTGCTGGGACTAACCGCCACAGCCCGCCGAGCGCTAGCGCGCGCCACGTGCACGGAGTGATCGGCTAGTTGCAGCAATGGCGAAGAAAACGAATGGATCGAACGCTGGTGCATATCCCTGCACTGCCACATGGTTAACGTTCCTTCTCCGAGGCTCCGGATCCACGCGTACGCCCGCGCGCGCTAAGCTATAAGTCGCCATGCAGAGCCGCGTTGGGCGCAGCTCTTCCGCGACGGAGAGGTGTGCCTGCGGGTCCGAATCTCGTCGGGGCACTACCTCGGCGAAGGCGGGGACGCGGAGACACCGCTCCTCGACCAGGCAGAGGGGTTCTCAGTGTACTACCGCTACGTTGGGCCGGCGCCGGACGGCCGCGTTGAGTTTCAGCCGGAGGAGGAGATCTCCGACAGCGAGCTCCCGTTCGGACTGCTCGAGCCGAAGAGCGAGCGCGAGCTCTTTCTCGAGGACGACCCGATGAGCGGCTTCATGCGCCCTCAGCCGTTCGGCGTCACGCTGCAGCTCGTCACTCCGGCTGAGGACGTCGACGAGAGCAAGGGGGAGGGCGAGGGCGGGGAGGATGCGGACGAGGAGGACGGCCGGGAGGATGAGGTGCACTACGAGAGCTCGGTGTGCTTCCCGGGGGCGGCTACGGCGAAGAAGTCGAGGAGCAAGAGGTTCACGCTGAAGAGCGTGGACGAGGGGGACCTGGAGGAGACGGAGGACTTCGTGCTGGAGGTCGCCCTGCTCGGCACCAAGAGCCCCGCCCTCGCCGGCCTCCACGACCTCGCCCCCAGGGGCTACCTCCTCGCCCGCTTCCGGCCCCTCAAGCTCCTCGTCAGCCGCCACTGCATAAAGCGCGCCCTCTCCGACGTGCCCGATGTGCGCCCCCCGCCCCCCCCCCCCCCCCCCTCTTCCCCTTCCCGTCCCCCCTCCCTCCCTCCCTCCCTCCCCTCCCTCCCTCCCGGCCGTCTGCCCCGTGTATGCGTTCCGCGTACTCGAGCTTTAACGAGAGGCGAGCAGGTCGAAGAGCTCCTTTCGGATTCTGCGGGCGAGGAGGGGGAGGAGGTGCGCCGCGCCCCCAACCCCACCCCCCACCCCCGGGCCGCCTTTTTGTGCATCTCGCCTGCGGCTGACCTCCTTTCTTTCGGCCAGCAGGAGGGCGCCGCCAGCGGCGAAGAGGAGGAGCTCGAGTCGCCCAAGGCGACTGCGCCGGCTAAGCCGAAGAAGCCGGCGGCTAAGCCGAAGGCGGCGGCAAAGCCGAAGCCGGCGGCAAAGCCGAAGCCGGCGGCTAAGCCGAAGCCGGCGGCAAAGCCGAAGCCGGCGGCTAAGCCGAAGGCGGCGGCTAAGCCGAAGCCGGCGGCAAAGCCGAAGCCGACGGCAAAGCCGAAGGCGGGGAAGGCAGCATCGGCCGGGAAGCGCAAGGGAGAGGCACAAGCGAAGGCGGGGGCCAAGCGCAAGGCGGCGGCAGACGAGTCGGAGGAGGAGGGGTCGCGGCCGGCGAAGAGGGCCCGCGGCAGCGGCGGCACGGCGGCGGCGGCGGCGGCGGCAGCTGCTGCGAAGGCGGCGGCGGCGGCGGCGGCGGCGGCGGCGAAGGCTGCGGCGGCGGCGGCGAAGGCGGCGGAGGCGGCGAAGCGCGCCTCCTCTGCGTCCTCCGCGTCTGGTGCGCAGCCTTCTCCACCCGATCCTCGTTTCCCTTCCCCACCGCGCCTCGCCGGCGCCGGGGCGCAGGCGGCCGCAAGTCCGGCGGAGGCAAGAAGAAGGCGGCACGTGCACCCAAGAAGCAGGCGGCGGCGAAGGCCAAGCCGGCGGCAAAGGGCGGGCGCAAGAAGTGAAGGAGCAGATGATCGGACCGGCCGCGGCCGCCGGGCCGCGGGCACGCCGTTTGACTTTATCGATACTGCGTTCGACGTGCCACGGTGAGGGTCTTTGTCACGATCGCGAGCGGCTTCGTCTCCAGCATGCATATGTTCATGTGCTTTGCCCAGATCTAAATTAAATGCCCGCCATTGCTTCTGACTGTGGGAGTGCCAAATTCGAAGCGCGGCGCCGGCCGACCAACAAGTTAAGCCGTGGATGCAGCCCGGGCCGGGGATATGAATTCGAAGCCCTTCAAGACGAAACTCATGATCACGAACTTCGGGATCGCGAATTCGAACGCCCCTAGGCCCCGCGGCCGGGGCCCCTAGGGGCCTGCCACCGTGGCACTGGCCATGGGCCATGCCGCTCATGATCAGCGGCTTGCGCGCGGAGCGGACTCCGGGAGCCTTTGTGCAGTGAACTCCGATTAGCTGCCGCATGCGCAGCCTATATATAAAGAGCCACTGACTTGCCGCGCGCGTCAGTTGGGTCCGGGGAAGGGAATTTAATCATGTGAACGGGACTGTTGCACTGCAGTGGCTTGGCATTCACAGCGCGCACAAGACTCGCACAAAATGGGCGGGGGGGCTGCAGTTTGGCAGCCCCGTGCGGGACTGCACTGTCACTGCACGGCCTTGGTCTTCTTTCCGCCCTTGGTGTCCTTGGACTTGGCGGCCTTGGGGGCCGCCGTCTTCTTGGTCTTCTTGCCCTTGGAGACGCCGGCGCCCAGGAGGCGCGCGGCCTTGGTGCCGAGGAGGCGGGGCGCAGCGAGAGCCATGAGGCCCTTCATGCCGGTGGCCTTCTTTGGGGCGGAGGCCGACTTCACGACCGGCGCCTCGGCGGCGTCGAGCTCGGGCGCTGCCCCCTCCTCGTCCGAGGAGACCTCGATGGGGTCGTCCCTGAGGGCAGAGCGGGTAAGGAGAGGGAGGAGGGGTGGGGGAAGGAGACGGAGGGGCGGCAGACCCGGTGGCGGAGGCGTTGTCGGACTCGTCCGAGGAGATCACGGTGGCCTTGCGGCCACCCGAGCGGCGCTTTGGCGTATCCCTGCGGGCTGGGATTGAGGATCGTTGGAGCATCCGGGAGCAAGAAAGAGGGACGCACTCGTCGTCGTCCTCGGGCAGCTGTGGCGCAGGCGGGGCCGCAATCGGGGCAGGCGGGGCCGGCATCACCAGGCAGGACTTGGGGCCGGACTGCAGAGTGGCCGTGCCGTTCCTGCAGGGACGGCGGTGGGCACACGAAAGCAAACAGAAGCGGGAGAGGCGTGGAAAGTGCCCACCGGAATGCGTCGTAGAGGGCGTCAAGCGCCTGGGTCTTCTCGTCCTTGGCCGTGATCACGTACTCCCGAGTGTACTGCTGGGGGATGAAGTGGACGTGGCCATCTGGGGGAGAGCTCAGCAAGGGCAGACTGAGGCAGAGCACGGAGAGACCCACGAACCCGCAAGGTCCGACTCAAAGGTAGTGTAGACGAGCTGAAGCTTGTCGCCGGCCTGGTAGTCGAGCTGGTAAACTTGGCTGCGGCCAGGGGACTTCTTGTAGGGATGGAAGGTTGCAGTGCACCTGAGCAGGAGGGGTCAAAACAGCATCGGAGAGGCGGAGGGACCAGCAGAGGGACGCGCCCATCGGCGGAAGCAACCAGGACGTTGTGGAACGTGTATTGGTTCGAGTGGACGTACTGGCCCGGCAGGCACTCGAGGACGACGACCTCGGCCGACGTAGTGCTCGCCGCAGTAGTCGCAGCCCCAGACGTTCGCACCGGCCGCCGCTTGCAGCTGCTTGTCCGTGCAGCGATTGCAGCCGCGCCGCGAGGCGAGGTTGTGACTGCCAGCAGGCGGAATCGATCCCGCAGCAGCCGGCTTCCCGTGCTCTGCGATTGAGCGCTGTGAGCTCGCATCGCAAGTCGAGCACTTGGTGCGCCTCGCGGACCGACGTGTACAGGCGCCGAGGCGGCGGTCGCGGCTTCCGCGCGCGCAGCGATGCTCTGCAGCTCCGGCTCATCTGCGACAGCGTATACACGTAGCGAAAAGGTAAGTTTCGAACGCTTCGAAAGCATAATGACCGCGTACCACGTGAGCGGTTCTTTTCACAGGATGCAGTTGCGTGGTGTGCCACCACCTTCGCCGGGCCGAAGCGCACGAAGTGGGCAGCGCAGAGGTCACAGCCCCACACGTCTTTGCTGCCGGTGGCTTTGCTCTTCTGCTGACAGTCCCCGCACTCAGGCCGCTCGCTGAACGCGTGGGCGCCAGCTGCCCGGGTTTTCACGGCTGCGCTGCTTGCCGCCGGATGTCTACATCGCAGCACATGACTGTAAAGCGCGTCCCTCGTGCAGAAGTGCTGGCCGCAGTGCAGGCACTTGCCGCCGTACTTCTGCCTAGATCCGCCGCAGCCTGGCTGACTGCAGGGCTTGCTGGCCGGCTCGATATCGACTCCGATAGCGATGCCTGCGGGTGGAGCCGAGCCACGCGGGCGCCCGCCCAGAGCGCTGCTCGACAGCATTTCCCGCGCAGCTTCTGGGGTACCTTAAGAGGTTTCGCAGGGTAAGTTCGCACTCTCCAATGCGATTGGCTAGCACGCGCGGCGTCCTCCTACGCGACCGCGCTCGCGCCCGGCCTCGCTCTTGCAGTAAGGAATGTCGGGCATAATGCAAGCATTGACCTCGAACTGGTCCGGCCCGTATATCTGCTCCATGTGCCTCGCTGGACCCCTTTTTGTCCCGGGTGTTGGTGCCTGTTCCTGGATCACCCTTTGGTCGGACGGGACCGGGAGACACGGTTTCGGGGTCCCCTGGGGATGGGCTTTCAGGGTGTACCGCGCGGCCCGGGTTTTGAGGAGGTCGGGGAAATGGGATTTGGGGTAGGGTTGGGCCCGAGGGACAGGGACAGGGGAAGTGATTTTCCCTTCCCCAATAGCTAGCGCTAGCCGCAGTAGTAGCGCAGCTAAACGTGAACGCGTTGCAAGTTGTGCTCGAATCAAAGTAGCCTAGTAGGTTGCCAAGTTGCCAGTCACTGGTCAATCATGAGACGTCGACGTCCGACGACGGTCTTTTCTTTCTTTCTTTCTTTCTTTCAAGTTTCTGAGTGCTCAGCTTCATGCACTGAGTCAGGCCCTGATACCTGAGGCTTGTCCACGGTCGGGGCCTCACTAGCCTAGTAGTATTGAGTCACTGAGTCACGTATCATCCGATGATCGGATAATGATCGATGGATGCATGATCATCATGGCATCATGCATCATGGCATATATATGGATCCGATGATCCGCGGCCGATGATCATCGGATCATGATCGATCGCACCGTACGTATACTACGGTAGTACGCGTATATTGGGGAAGGGTAAAACACTTCCCCTGTCCCTGTCCCTTGGGCCCAACCCTACCCCAAATCCCATTTCCCCGACCTCCGCAAAACCGGGGCCGCGCGGTACACCCTGAAAGCGCATCCCCAGGGGACCCCGAAACCATGTCTCCCGGTCCCGTCCAATATAACAAATGAATTCGCACACACCGAGACAAATGGCTAGGGATATGACTGCAGTGTCCATCTGTGTCAAGTCGAGAGATGAGCCTACGGGAGCAAGCCTTTCGGACATCGGACCGGGTGGAGCTATTGTACTGGAGAAAGGGGCCTATACCTTCCTAGAAACACTGCCCACACCTGCCTAGAGAGCCGAAGCAGAGCAGAGCTACTATAACCCCCCTCAGGACAAGGGCGCCTACAGAGAGGACCGATGTATAAGCGAGGATGAGGTCGAAGCGGCTGAGCCTGAACTATAGCCCTCAATTTGGCAGGGAAGAAGCGCACTAAGAGAGCAAGGCCGACTAACCCCAGGGAGGGCCGGAAACCGGAGCCCGTGAGAGCCCGGGTGAAAACCGGCGGGCGCACAGCATCGCCGGCCGCAGCCGGCGACCTGTGCTCCTCGGCCGAGAGATACCTCCTCCAGCTGGCGCGCGCGCGCGCGGAGTCCGCTGCGGCGGGGGTTGGGAGGCCCCGGGCCGCCCGAGTGCTCAGAAGCACGTCGCCTCGCCAGGAATCCAAGCATCTGTGCGGCCGTGAAATTTTCATCAGGCTTGTATGGGGCGGTTGATTGTTGGGGAAGGGTAAAACACTTCCCCTGTCCCTCTCCTTTGGGCCCAACCCTACCCCAAATCTCATTTCCCCGACCTCCGCAAAACCCGGGCCGCGCGGTACGTCCTGAAAGCGCATCCCAAGGGGACCTCGAAACCATGTCTCCCGGTCCCGTCCGACCGGCGACGAAAGGGTGATCCAGGAACAGGCACCAACACCCGGGACAAAAATGGGTCCAGCGACGCACAGGGAGCAGATATACGGGCCAGACCAGTTCGAGGTCGATGCGCGCATCATGTTCGACATTCCGTACTCCAAGCGCAAGGCCGGGCGCGAGCGCGGTCGCGTGGGAGGACGCCGCGCGCGCTAGCCAATCACATTGGAGAGTCAGTTAACTTACCCTGGGAAACCTCTTAAAGTACCCCCCGGCCGCTTTCTCCCCCGGGCGCCGCAGCTCGGCTCGGCTCAACAATGGTTACGCCTCTCGCGCGCGCGGCAGCTTGCTGTGGCTCAGCGGCTAGCCGCGCCAGCCGCGCACGCTTCACCCGCGCCAACCGCGCCCCGACGCAATTGCACAAGCCGGCCGCAAGCCGGCCGCACTTGGCCGGCTATGCCACTTGCAACAAGCCGATGCCAGCGCGGCGCGCGCGCCGCGCGACGCAGAGCCCCCCCCCGCGCGCGCGATGCGCATGCCTGCAGCTGCTGCAGCCGGCGCCGCTGATCATGAGCTGGCCCGCTGCGCCGCTTTTTGAGCGGAACGTGAGCTTGAGCAGCGTCCCCGCGCCCGCGCCCAGATCGCGCGGAGGCCGAGGCGCCGGCCAGCCCCTATAGCTAGCTATGTAGCCACGCGCGCCGTGACGCACGTGCACCCGCAGCACATGCGCACTCGTGCACCCGCCACGCCTCCGCGCGCGACGGCCGCGGGGCATGCGCAGCCTGGCAGCTGCAGGAGCTCGAGCACGTCCATGGCCAGACAAGGTTCCCTCCCCCTTCCCAAGGCCCGGCCCGCGCCTTACATAGCTATAGCTAGCTCGCTAGGCCCTGATCATGAGGCCTACCTCTGAGAGGACAGCTCGCCTCGATCGCGAAGACAGCTGCAGCCGCTGAGCTCGCCTGGCATGGCCAGCCTCGGCCGGAGCCGGCCCAGCGGTTCGCCCGGCCACCGCGCGCGCGCCTTCTTAAGCTTAAGCGCTAGTTTAGGTCCCTGCAGCTGCCCTCTGCATCTAGATCTTGGATTCGCCGAGGTTAAATGCCCTTCCCCGGACCCAACTGACGCGCGCGGCAAGTCAGTGGCCGTTTATATACGTACGCGTGATCATGACTAACTTAAGTAATATACTATGATAAGCCTTGCCAGGTTGAAGTTCGGAAGTCGCTGCCAGGCCTAGGCTCAGCGCGCGCTAGCGGCTGGCCGAACTTGGAACCAGAAATCTAATCAGCGACTCCGCCCGCGCGCGGGCCCTGAGTTTGGAGAGTTTTGGAGTTTTTGCACAGTGCTTGAGGCTGCTCCTACGGTCGCCAAGGCGCGTTCCGCATGCCAGTGATGGCCATGGCCGGTAATTATAACTCACGGAGTCAGTGATCGCCTTCGGATCCTTGGGCGATCATATGCATGTGCCGCGCAGTGCACGGAGGGAAGACGATCGAAGTTGAATTCAAGCGGGGATCTCGTGGCGGGGGTCTCGCGGGGGCGGGGGGGGGGGGCGGGGCGGGGGCCTAGAAGCCCTGGATCTCGGGGAAGTCGAGGAGGCCGGTGGCGGTGGCGGCGACGCGGCGCAGGAGGGCGATGCGGTTGCGCTTCACGGCGGCCTCCTCCGCCATCACGAAGACCTTCTCGAAGAAGGCGTCGATCGGGCCGGCGAGGACGGCGTCGAAGGCCTCGAGCCAGGCCCCCAGCGAGGCCGCCGCGGGGTCGGGCACCGCCGCCTCGAAGGCCGCCAGAGCCGCGTGCAGCGCCCGCTCCTCCTCCCCCTCGAAGAGCGCCGACTCCACCGCCGCATCCTGCCCCCCCGTCAGCCGCCCCGCCGCCCGCCGCTGGCGCTGGCGCGGGTGCGGGCGGGGCGGGGGCGGGGCGGGCCTCGGGGACGTCGGCGACGGCCTTGGAGCGGACGAGGCGGGCGGGGCGGGCGTAGGCGGTCATGACGCGCCCGAAGCGCTCGCTCTCCGCCTCCGCCGCCAGCTCCCGCAGGGTCGCCACCGCCAGCGCCGGGTCCGCCCCACGCGCCCCCAGGACCGCCCGGATCAGGTCCGGCCGCCGCTCCGCCTCCGAGGCGCCCTCCTGCGCCGGCGTCGGGCGGGCCGGCGGGGCGGGGGGCGGGGCGGACGAGCTCGGCGATGTAGGCCTCGAAGCGGCGGGCGACGAAGTCGAGGACCTCGGCCTGCGTCTCCGGCGCGACGGCGATCGGCTGCGTCGCCGCCGACGCCGCCACCGCCGCCCGCACGTCCAGCCGCACCTGCGCCCCGCCCGCCGCCCCCTCGCCACGCGCGACGCGGGGCGGGCGGGGCGAGGGGAGGGGCGGGGGGCGGACGCCGGTGCTGAGGAGGGTGGCGATGAGGCCGAGGGCGGCGCGGCGGAGGGCGAAGGGGTCCGCCGTCGCCTTGGGCTGGCAGCCGGCCGCGAAGAGCCCCACCAGCGAGTCCACCCGGTCCGCCACCGAGAGCACCGCCCCCTGGTCCCCCGCCCCGTCGCTGGGGCCCGCGGCAGGGCGGGGCGGGGCGGGGCGGGGCGGACGGGGCGCGAGGCCGGGGTGGCGTCGCCGGCGAAGCGGGGGAGGGCGTGCTCGAAGACGGCCTGGGCGACGGCGGCGGACTCGCCGGAGCGGAGGGCGTAGTAGCGGCCCATCGTCCCCGCCAGCTCCGTCATCTCCACCACCATCTGCGTCGCGAGGTCCGCCTTGGCGAGCGCCGCCGCGCGAGCCACCGTGGCGAGCTCCTCCCCCGAGAGCCCCGCCATCTCCGCCAGCGCGGGGGCGAGCTTCTCGACGCGGCGGCTCTTGTCGAGCATGGAGCCTGCGCGGGGTGAGCGCGGGGGCGGGGGCGCGGGGCGGGGGCGGGGCGGGGCAGGGCGGGCCGAGCTTCTCCTGGAAGGTGAGGGATGCGAGTGCGGGGACGAAGTCCTCGAGGGGCCGGGAGACGTCGTGCTGCCAGAAGAACTGCGCGTCCGCGTACCGCGCCCGAATCACCGCCTCGTTGCCCGCGCGGACGACCCCCGCGTCGCAGGCGCCGTTGGCGACGGTGACGAAGTGGGGGAGGAGGCGGTCGGGGTCGGCGGCGTCCTCGACGGGGAAGTAGCGCTGGTGCTTGCGCATCACCGTCACGAGGACCTCGCGGGGGAGCTCCAGGAAGGCGGCGTCGAAGGAGCCGAGCAGCGGCGTCGGGCCCTCCACGAGGTTCGCCACCTCGTCGGGGAGGCCGCCGTCGGCGCCCGCCAGGCGGCCCCCGGCGGCCGCCGCGAGCTCCTCGGCGGCGGCGAGGATGCGCGCCCGGCGCTCCTCGAAGGAGAGCACGAGGCCCCGCTCCCCGAGCGCCCCCTCGTACTCCGACGCGCTCCCCAGCTCCACCTCCCCGGCCCCCTGCCGCCCGCTCGCGCCGGGGACGGGGGCGGGGCGGGGCCGCGGCGGCGCACGGGGCCGTGGCGGAAGGCGCGGGTGGTTCGGCCGCTGGCGAGGCCGGCGGCGACGAAGGGACTACCTGCGGGCGGCGTCAGGGGCGGGTTGAGGGCGGGGGGGGAGGGGGCGCGGCGGGGGCGGGGGGCGGGCCTGGTCGTCGAGGAGGGCGGTGATCCAGCGGAGGGGCCGGGAGTAGAGGGCCCCCGCGCTGTTCCACCGCATGCTCTTCCCGAACGTCACCCCCGCCACCAGCTCCGGCAGCACCCGCCCCAGCACCTCCCCTGCCCCCGCCCCGCCCCGCTCGGCCCCCGGCGGGGCGCGGGGCGGGGGGCGGGGGCGGGGGGCACCGGTGGGGCGGCCGGTCTCGGTGACGCGGGCGACGACGTACTCGGCGCCGTCGATGGTCTTGACCTCGAGGGCCGCCACGTCGACGCCCTGCTTCTTCGCGAAGCCCTCGGCCGCCTTGCTCGCCGGGCCGTCGCGCCCCTGGGGGAACGCCGCCTTCACCGGCGGGCCCTTGGCCTCCCGCTCCGCGTCCGGCTGCCGCCCCGCCAGCCCCTGCGGCGGCTCGGGGCGGCGGGGAGGGGGGGGGGGGGGGGGGGGGGCGGACGGAGACGAGGCAGCGACGCGGCGCGGGTGGCGTGGACGACGAGGGAGGAGTAGGCGAGGCGCTCCCGCTCGAGCAGGCGGGCGAGGCCGTCGCGGACCTTGGCCGCCGCCCCCTGCACGTCGTCGGGCGGCAGCTCCTCCGAGCCGAGCTCGACGAGCAGCGTCTGCCCCTGCTTCCCCTCGTCCCACGTGGGCGCCCCCGCCGCCTTCGCCTCCGGCAGCGCCGCCGTCACCCTGCCGCAGCGTCGCCACCGCGCCGGGGCGGGGCGGGCGGGGCGGGGCGGGGCGGGGGGGACCCGAGGGGGTGCTCGAGCTCGGCGCGGCGGGCGATCCAGGCGCCGGCGACGTCGCGGGAGAGGTTCCGCATCCGCCCGAAGTAGCGCGCCCGCTCCGTGACGCCGATGGCGCCCCGCGCGTCCAGCACGTTAAAGGCGTGGGAGGTCTTCAGCACGGCCTGGTGCGCCGGCACCGGCAGGTTCTTGTCCAGCAGCATCCGCGCCTCCTTCTCGTGCAGCTCGAACATCTGCCCAGGCGCGGCGTCGCACCGGGCGGGGGCGGGGGCGGGGGCGGGGGCGGGGGCGGGGGCGGGGGCGGGCCTGGAGGTTGGTGGGGATGTCGGCGGCGTCGAGGTTGTAGACGGACATCTCGTACTCGTTCTGGCCGAAGATCTCGCCGTACTTGACCCCGTTGCCGTACTCGATGTCGCGGAAGTGCTGCACCCCCTGCAGCGCCATCACGATCCGCTCCAGCCCGTACGTGATCTCCACCGACACCACCTCCAGCGGGTAGCCCCCCGCCTGCGCCCCGCCCCGCCCCCTCGCCCCGGCGCGGGGGGCGGGGCGGGGAGGGGGCCGGGGGCGGGGGGGCCTGCTGGAAGTAGGTAAACTGGGAGACCTCCATGCCGTCCATCCAGACCTCCCAGCCGAGGCCCCAGGCGCCCAGCGCGGGGCTCTCCCAGTTGTCCTCCACGAACCTGCCCGCCCCGCCTCGCCCCGCGCCCCGCCGCCCCGCCCCGCCCGCGCGGGGGTCGCGGGGCGGACCGGACGTCGTGGGCCTCCACGTCGATCCCGAGCACCTCAAGCGAGCGCAGGTACAGCTCCTGCGGGTTCCCCGGGTCCGGCTTCAGGATCACCTGCCCGCCCCGTCAGCCCCGCCCCGCCCCGCCCCGCCCCGCCCCGCGCGCCTGGAACTGCGTGTGACGTTGGATGCGGTTGGGGTTCTCCCCGTAGCGGCTGTCGTCGGGCCGGATGCTGCGCGCCCCGCGTCAGCCGCCGCGGAGCCGGGCGGCGCGCGGCACGGGCCTGGGCTCGGGGTAGGCGACGTTCCAGGGCTCCGGGCCGAGCACGCGCAGGTACGTCGCCGGGTTCATCGTGCCGGCACCGACCTGTCCCGCGCCTTCAGGCCCCGGGAGGCCCGGCGCGCGGCACCCGCGCCCCCGCGGGGAGGAGTCACGCGCACCTCGGTGTTGTGCGGCTGGAAGACGATGCAGCCGACGCTCGCCCAGTACTCTTGCAGGCGCAGGATCGCCTCCTGGAAGGTCACCACCTTCGAGCCGCCCGCCTTCGCCGCGCTCACCTTCGCCTTCGCCGCCTGCGCCGCGCTCGCGTCAGCGGCGCGCTGCGCCAACGCGCCGGTCGCTCGCGAGGCAGCGTTTGCGCTTACCGGGGCGGGCGCGGCCTCAGCAGAGATGCTGGAGGTGCGGACGGTGTGGGCCGGCACGATCCGGCCAGTGGGCCGGCGAACAAGTCCCGGCACGCGTACGCTGCCCTCGAAGAAAGAAGACGACTTCACGTTGAACGAGCGTGCTGCCAGCCGGCGCGCGCCATCGGCGCTCGGGCGGCCGGAGCCGAGCGCCGACCGGAGCGACTGGGCGCCCAGGGCGAGTGCTGCGGTGCGCGAGAACATGGCGGCTCCCGACACGAACGCGGCCGAACTGGGATCCATCGCCGGCGCGCTCGCCGCCGGAAATTGACTGGCGAGAATCTTGACGGGGGAGTACCACCCTCGCTTCGTTCGCGGCTCGTTTTGTTGCGAACTGGCCCTTGTCGTTTGCAGTTTGAATCAGGAGTCGGGCGCGGGGGAGCTCGGGACCGTGGGGCAGCGCGCGGGAGCTCGGAAGCGTGCTGTAGGCCAGATTCGCTAGGCGAGGAAGCCGGTCGGCGCGGGCGGAGACGCGGAAGCTGTCAGCAGGTGCGCACGGCTCAGGCGGCTACCGCCAGTGATTATGGAAGATGCATAGTCTTTTGTGAACAAGCATGATGTCCGCTGACCGGGCAGCGCTGCAGTGATTGCCGCGACACTGACCTTGAACGCAGCCTGCCCTGCAGCCATGGACTGGTCGAAGGACAAGAGTGAGAGGTTTACAAGCAAAGGATCTGGACATCCTGGTCAGGCCCCCGCTGCGAACTTGCGTATTCCGCGGGGCCGGCTGATGCCGACGCAGGTCCCGGCTCGTACGAGGTGCCGCGGCCCTTCGACAAACTCGCGGCGGAAAAGCGCGATGT
>QPMI01000348.1:0-41588 GCA_004431415.1 Cyanophora paradoxa | reverse complement strand
CAGCGCATCGGCGAGCTGGTTGGCCTGGATATAGGGAGGCGGCACGCGGGGACGCCGGCTTCCAGCGCCACCTTGTACCACTGGATCTGTTCCTGCGTGAGCTGCGAAGAGACGGCGAGCCCCGAAACGCCGGCAACAGCAACGCACTTTTGAGTAGCGGAGCAAGCATACTGGACATGATACGCGTGTCGCCCCTATCTGCCAGCCCCGAATTGGGGAATTAAGGAAGATTCTGGGACCATGTTTTCGGGCTCCATTCCGCGCTGGTGACGCCGTTCCGTGGCGGCAGCTTCGCGGAGGAAGATTATCGCGCGCTAGTTGAATGGCAGATTGCCGAAGGCTCTGCCGCGCTGGTGCCGTGCGGCACCACCGGCGAGGCGGCGACGATGCCGAAAGAGGAGCATTTCGAAGTCGTCCGCGTCTGCGCCGACAGGCGAGGGCCGCGTGCCCGTGCTCGCAGGTGCGGGCTCGAACGACACGCTGGTCGCGATCGAGAATGTGAAGGCCGCGCAGGATGCGGGCGCCGATGCGGCGCTGATGGTACCGCCCTATTACAATCGGCCCAGCCAGGAAGGCATCTTCCGCCATTTCGAGGCCGTGGCCGAAGCGACCGACCTGCCGATCGTGCTCTACAATGTGCCGGGCCGCACGGTGACCGACATCCAGCCCGCGACGATGGCGCGGATCGTCAAGGCGTTTCCGGGCAAGTTCCTCGGCGTCAAGGACGCGACGGGTGCGCTCGCCGCGTGACCGAGCAGCGCGCCGGCTGCGGGCATGACTTCATCCAGCTTTCCGGCAACGACGAGACCGCGCTCGCTTCAACGCGATGGGCGGCACCGGCTGCATCTCGGTAACGGCGAACGTCGCGCCACGGCTCTGTGCGGAATTCCAGGCGCCTGGGCGGGGGGGGATACCGCGCGGGCGCTCGCATTGCACGACCGGCTCTATCCCTTCACATCGCGATGTTCACCGATGCCTCGCCGGGTCCGGTGAAATATGCGTTGACGCGGGTTCGTCGGGTTTTCCCGAAGAGCTGCGCCTGCGATGACTCCGGCGGGCGAGGCGAGCCGCAAGGCAGTCGATGCGGCACTGGCGCGTGCCGGGCTGATCTAGGCTCCCGCCTTTCCTGGGAAGTCAGGTCCGCTGCTCTCCGCCGGCATAATAGGTCGGCACATGGCGCGGATCCAGGCATTCTCGCGGAACCATTTGGTGACGATGTATTTCGTCCCCTCGAGCACGCGCATGCCCTCGTGCAGCGTGTCGTAGTTCGGCGTGCCGTCCTCCATCATGTTGTTCAGATCAGCATCAGCCCTTTCTGGGCTTGAACCGCACGCCGGCGCGCGGAACCAGGTCGCCCCGCCTTCGTCGACTTCGTTGAGATAGATCATCGCGGTCCAGGTGCGCTGGCCGCCATATTCGACCATCTGTCCAATATTCCGCCTTCGTGGAAATAGTCGCAATGCGCGCGGAACTGCTGGCCGGGCGTGTAGCGCTGGCCCTGCATCGTCTCGGCATTCGCCGGCGGCAGGCCGAGCACATTGGCGATGCGGTCGTCGATCGGCAGATTTCCTCGGACCAGCGGTCCAGATCGTCGAGCTGCTGGTGCGGAACTCGGGATCCTCGTGCATCGCGAGCAGCGTGGAAGGGCGTGCCGCCGCCTCGATCAGGGCGACGAGCATGTCGCATTCGGCTTCGCTCAGGAAATCGGGATAGGTGAACATCTGCGCATTTTCCACCTTGGCGCGCCTGATGTGCGGGTTGTTCTCCAGCTTCGCCACCACTCGCGGCCGATGCGCGCGCGATTGGGGGAGGGCGTTCCCGATACTCTGCGATATTCTTGCTCACGACGGCCAATTTGCGCCTGCGGGCTCGCGGTCAATAGCCCGGCGCCGGTGGGGTCAGGGCGTTCGCGGAACCATTTGGTGATGATGTACTTGGTGCCGCCGAGCACTGGCCGCGCCTCGTGCAGCGTCGCGTCGTTCGGGCTGCCGTCGGCGGCCAGGTTGTTCAGGCGATCAGCAGGCCGCGGGTGGGGTGAGGCGGATGCCGGCGCGGGGAACCACGTCTCGCCGCCCTCCTCGACGTCATTGAGGTAGATCATCGCGGTCCAGATGCGCTGGCCGCCCTGTGCCTTCATCTCGGGCCAATAGTCCACATCGTCGCGAAACCAGTCGCAATGGGCGCGAACTGCTGGCCCATGGCGTAGCGCTGCCCTGGATGGGCTCGCCGTGATCGAGGGGAATGCCAGCAGATCGGCGAGGCGCGCGTCGAGCCGGCGGATCTCCGGATCCTGCCGTTCGAGATCGCAGGTATAGCTCGTGCGCAGGCGGGCTCCTGATATTGCGCGAGCACCACCGAGGGTTTCGCATCGGCGTCGATCATCCGGATCAGCGCCTTGCACTCGGTGCGGCTGAGGAAATTGGGCAGGTGATAGAGCTGGAGCGCATCGAGCCGGCGTGGTGGACCAGCGGATTCGCCTCGAGCCGGGCGGTGGCGCGGCGGCCGGTTTCGGCGCGGACGGGATCGGGGCCATGGGCTCGTCATCGCCGCCAGCATGCGGGGGCGGAGCCAAAAGCAAGAGGCCCGGCCCTGATGGGCGAGCCTCCCGTTTCTGGTAAGATGCGGGCTTGCTTACCAGAAGATGTCGTAGATGGTGTCGACCACTCGCCGGTCTCGACGTCCACCAGCAGCGCGTCGTTATAGTAGCGCACCCAGCGATACGGGCGTATACTTCCGGCAGGCGATAATAATACGGATCGTTGATCCAGTATTGCGACGAGAACAGGATCGAGTTCAGCGTGTAGCCGATGTGAAGCGGCGATAGCCATAGCCCAGCCCGACGGCGCATAATAGCGCGGCAGGCGTAGATGCCGCGGTTGCTGTTGCGATAGTCGCGCCAATCGTAGCGGCGGTCGTTGCGCCAGCCATTGTTCCAGCGGCCGCGATCGTTGCCGTGCCAGCCGCCACGGTTCCAGCCGCCGCGGGGATTGTTGTCCAGCGGTTGCGGTCGTTCCAGCCGCGATCATTGTTGCGGTTCCAGTCGTTGCCGCGGCGATCGTTGTTCCAGTTGCGGTCGCGGTTCCCATTGGGATTGCGCGGTCCACTGGCCGCCGCGATTGCCGTCGCGGTTCCAGTCGCGACGGTCGTTGCCGCCGCGATTGCCGTCCCAGCGCTGCTGCGGACGATCCTGGGGCGGGGAAACCTGGCCGCCGCCGGGCTGCTGCGGACGGTCGCCGCCACGATTCCAGCCGCCACGGTTCCAGCCGTTGGGAGGCGTATTGCCGCCGCCGTTCCATTCGGGCGCGGCTGCGTGGGTTGCGCGGGCTGCTGCGGCTGGCCCGGGACTGGCGCCAGCCGCCACGGTCGCCGCCGCGATCCCCGCGATCCCGCGATCGCGCGGTCGCCGCGATCCTGGGCCGGCTGCGCGGCGCCCGCATTGCCGCCGGAACGGTCGCCGCCGCCCAGCGATGCCCGCGTTCCTGCGCCAGTGCCGGCGGGACCAGGGCTGTTGCGGCGATGATCGCCGCGAGCAAGGTCTTCTTCATCTGAATGTCTCCGCTGGGACCGGCAACGCGCCGGGCTTTCGGGGGTATCCCTCCTTAGGCCCCGCAACTGACGCGACTCTGAATTCGCCTGTCAGCATATTGAAAGCATTTGAAACAATTCAGGGTCCGGCCTGGGGGGCGCCCGCGCGTCATGCCCGGCTCGGGCACGGCGACGTCGCCACGGGCGATGCGAGCGGCGTTCTGGATCGCCTCCGCCAGTCGCGGATAGATGCCGCAGCGGCAGATATTGGGATGGCGTCCTTGATGTCCTGTTCGCTGGGGTTCCTGTTGCCGCGCAGCAGCACCGCGGCCGCCATCACCACCCCCGGGATGCAATAGCCGCATTGCGGCACGTTCGCCGCGATCAGCGCCTGCTGCACCGGATGGCTGCGATCCCTGGACAGGCCCTCGATCGTGGTGACGAACGTGCCTCGAGCGCGCCGATCGTCTCCTGGCATGCCAGGCGCGCCGTGCCGTCGACATCGACCGTGCAGGCGCCGCAATCGCCGGTGCCGCAGCCATATTTGGTGCCGGTGAGGTTCGAGGCGTCGCGCAGCGCCCAGAGCAGGGGCGTGCGCGGATCCATCTTGTAGGCGACCGGCTGGTTGTTGACGGTGAAGCGAGTCATGCCGGGGGTGTAGCGGGAAACGCGCCGTTTCCGAAACCGCCATTGCGCCGGGATGCCCCGGGGCCGACATCGGCGGCATGACACTTCCCGCACTCTTCATTCCGCACGGCGGCGGCCCCTGCTTCTTCATGGACCCGGATGGCGGCCCGCCCGATCCGATGTGGCGGCCGATGCAGGCCTATCTCGCCGGGCTGATCGGCTCGCTGCCCGAGCGGCCCGAGGCGATCCTGCTGGTCTCGGGGCATTGGGAAGAGGAGGTCGTCACCGTCCATGCCGGCAATGGGCAGCCGCTGCTGTTCGACTATCATGGCTTCCCGGAACATACCTATCGCCTGCGCTGGATGCGCCGGGCTCCCCGCAAGTGGCGGAGCGCGTGAAGGCGCTGCTCGAAGGCGCCGGCTTCCCCGTCGGAGAGGAGCGCGAACGCGGCTGGGATCACGGCGTCTTCATCCCGATGATGGTGGCGGTACCCGGAGCGGATATCCCGCTCGTCCAGCTGTCGCTGCGCAAGGATCTCGATCGGCCGACCACATCGCGCTGGGCAGGGCGCTTGCCCCGCTGCGCGATGCGGGCGTGCTGATCGTCGGTTCGGGATGAGCTTCCACAATCTGCGCGCCCGCGGGCCGCAGGTGACGCCCTATGCGATATGTGGGACGAAGCGCTGACCGAGGCAGTGACGGACCCCGATCCGGCAAGGCGCGCCGCACGGGTGGCGGCCTGGGACAGGCTGCCCACGCCCGTTTCGCCCATCCGCGCGAGGAGCATCTCCTGCCGCTGATGGTCGCGCTGGCGCGGGCGGGGGAGGGGCCGGCGGTGCGCGACTATCGCGATCACGTGCTGGGATGGACGGTAAGCGGCTATCGGTTCGGATAAGCGTCAGGTCCGTTCCCGATACGCTATCGTCCCCCCGGCAAAGGGCCGGGGGAGGACGTTCGGGGTCGCGGAGTGCCGGCCCCTATTCCCGCCAGCTCTGTCGGTCCGGTCCACCAGCCGCACCATCGCCGCGAAATCGGCCGCGCCGGGCCCGCCGGGAACCTGGGCCATGTGGAGGTCGCGTTGATGGACGGCGACGACTTCGTCCGGGACCGTGATCGGCGCGCCCATGCTGGCGGTGGCGATCTGGATCTCGCAGGCGCGCTGGAGCGACCAGTGCTTGATGAACGCCTCCGGCACCGTCCTGCCCATCACCAGGATGCCGTGATTGCGGAGCAGCATCACGCGCTTGTCGCCCAGGTGCGCGAGCAGCCGCTCGCCTTCCTCGTCACGCACCGTCACACCCTCGAAATCGTGATAGGCGATCTGGCCGGCGAAGTTGCAGCATAGAAATTGGTGGGGCGCAAACCCCTTCGACGCTGGCGACCGCCATGCCCGCCGTGGTGTGGGTATGCGCGATGCAGTGCGCATCGGCAGGTGGCGGTGGAACAGCGCGTGCTGGACGAACCGGCGCGGTTCACCGGATAGGGCGAGTCGTCGAGCTTGTTGCCGTCGATGTCGATCTTGACGAGGTTCGACGCCTCACTTCGCTGAAGTGCAGCCCGAACGGGTTGATGAGGAAGGCGCCTTCCTCGCCCGGCACCTTGAGCGTGATGTGGTTGTAGATCATCTCGACCAGCCGAGCATGTCGAATACGCGGTAGCAGGCGGCGAGCTGCTGGCGAGCCTCCCACTCGGCTTCGGTCATGGTGGAATTGCGCAGCGCGGTGGCCATCATACCTCTCCCAAGGCTTTTTCGTGGATCGGGTATGCCATGGTTCGGGGGAAGGAGCAATGATTCCCGCCCCGGCAAGCGTGTGCGGAACCTCAGCGAAAGCCATAGGGCACCACGCTGCGCCGGTCCGGATCGATCGCGATCGCCGAGGCGGCGGGCGGGAAGGCGCGTTGGTCGCAATCCGGGCGGGGGCAGATGCGGCAACTGGTACCGATCGGCGTGGCCGCGCCGCCGGGCCTGAGATCGTCGGCATAGACGAAGTCCGCAGCATGCAACTCCTCGCAACCCAGGGCCACGGCATAGCGGCGCGGGGGGCGGGCATAGCTGCCCGAGGCTTCACCAGACCCTTGGCCATCGAGACGTAGCGCGTGCCGTCGGGCATCTCGGCATGCTGGACGAGGATGCGGTCCGGGATCGCCACCGCTTCGTGCACCATCCAGAGCGGGCAGGCGCCGCCAAGTGCCGCGAACTGGAGGCGCGTGGCGGAATGGCGCTTGGTGACGTTGCCGGCCATGTCGACCCGGCAGAAAAGAAGGGCAGCCCCTGTGCGCCGGGCGCTGGAGCGTCGAGAGCCGGTGGCAGGCCTGCTCGAAGCTTGCGCCAAAGCGCTGGCGCAGACGATCGATGTCGTGGCGGACCTCGCGCGCGGTGTCCCTGAATGCGCCGTACGGCATCAGCAGCGCGCCGGCGGCATAATTGGCCAGCCCGATGCTCAGCAGCTCGCGCGAAGCCGGGGAGGCGAGGCCGGAATCCTCCACAACCTGCCGCATCTCGTTCTCGAACTCGTAGCGGACCAGCCGGTGGGCGAGAAGGAAGGCCCGGCTTTCCGGCGGGAGCGCGCTGTTGACCGCAAGGCGGCGTGCGCGGGGATCGAAACGGCTCAGTTCGCTGCCGTCGCCATCTCCGCCACGACCTGCACGCCATGCCAGCGCAGGCGATCCTCGAGGCCCCGGTTCGGCCGGTGGGGATCGAGATCGGCGGCGAGCGTTTCCGCCGACCGGTCGATCGCATCGATATAATTGCCCTCGGCCTGGAACCAGTCGCGGACCTCCTCCAGGGGAGCGGGGCGGCGTCGGTCGAGCCGCTGTCATAGCGGTCGTCGAGCACGCGGAGCTGCTCCTGGCTGCGCCGCCAGGCTTCGTGCAGCGCGACCATGCGTTTCGCGAGCAAGGGTTGCTGCTCGATGCCGCGGCGCACATCGGCCTCGCCCATGCGCTCTGCCGGGACGCCGGCATCGGTGGCGGCATCGATCGTGCGGAGCAAAGAAGCGCTCTCATCGACGTCGCCGAACGCCTCGAGCGGAAATTCGCGGCTGAGGGCGACGAGGACGATGTCGGTGATCGGGCGGTCGTTATTCTCGATCTGCGAGAGATAGGAGACGGAGATACCGAGCCGCCCCGCCATCGCCGCCTGGCTCAGCCCCGTGCGCCGACGCAGCTCGCGCAGGCGGAACCCTTCGAACAGGCGCCGGCGGGGAGGGTCACATCCGCTTCCCGGCAGGGAGGGGTGGCGAGGAGCGGGACGAAGCGATCTGCGCATATCCGCACTATATCTGCAAACCAGCTGCTCGCAACTTCGCAACATTGCATTTGCGGTCGCCGCATGTCCGGATGCAGAAGCCGCCGCTATCCAATGGGGAACCGCATGTCGTCGACGATCGAGGAACTGGAACGCCGCCGCACCGCCGCCCGCCTGGGCGGGGGCAGAAGCGGATCGACGCGCAGCACGCCAAGGGCAAGCTCACCGCGCGCGAGCGGATCGAAGTGCTGCTCGACGAGGGCTTTGAAGAGCTCGACATGTATGTCGAGCATAACTGCGTCGACTTCGGCATGCACGACAGATGTCCCGGCGACGGCGTCGTCACCGGATCGGGCACGATCAACGGCCGCCTCGTCTTCGTCTTCAGCCAGGACTTCACCGTGTTGGCGGTGCTGTCGGAACGCACGCGAGAAGATCTGCAAGATCATGGACATGGCGATGAAGGTCGGCGCGCCGTGATCGGTCTCAACGACAGCGGCGGCGCGCGCATCCAGGAAGGTGTCGCTCGCTCGCGGCTATGCGAGTTTTCCAGCGCAACGTGCTGGCTCGGGCGTGGTGCCGCAGATCAGCTGATCATGGGCCGTGCGCGGCGGCGCGGTCTATTCGCCGGCGATGACCGACTTCATCTTCATGGTGAAGGACACGCTACATGTTCGTGACCGGCCCGAGTGGTCAAGACCGTCACCAACGAGGTGTGACGCAGGAGGAACTGGGCGGCGCGATCACCACACCACAAGTCGGGCGTCGCGATGTGGCGTTCGAGAACGACATCGAGGCGCTGCTGCAGTGCGCGACTTCGTCGACTTCCTGCCGCTCAACAAGGAAGTGCCCGAGCGGCCGAGCGACGACCCTGGGACCGGCTGGAACGAGCCTCGACACGCTGATCCCGGCAGCCAACCAGCCGTACGACATGCACGAACTGATCCGCAAGACGGTGACGAGGGCGATTCTTCGAGTGCAGCCGGCCATGCGGCAACATCCTGTCGGTTTCGGCCGGATCGAGGGCGACGGTGGCATCGTCGCCAACCAGCCGATGGTGCTGGCCGGCGTGCTCGACATCAACTCGTCGAAGAAGGCCGCGCGCTTCGTGCGCTTCTGCGATGCGTTCGAATCCCGATCGTACCTTTGTCGACGTGCCGGCTTCCTGCCGGCACGGCCAGGAGCATACGGCATCATCAAGCACGGCGCCAAGCTGCTCTTCGCCTATGCGAGGCGACGTGCCGAAGATCACCGTCATCACCCGCAAGGCCTATGGCGGCGCCTATGACGTGATGGCGTCAAGCATCTGCGCGGCGACTGAACTATGCCTGGCCGACCGCGAGATCGCGGTGATGGGCGCCAAGGGCGCGGTGAGATCATCTTCCGCGGCAAGACGCCGAAGAGATGCCGAGAGACCGGATATGAGGCCGCTTCGCCAACCCGTTCGTGGCGGCGAGCAAGGGCTTCATCGACGAGGTGATCATGCCCATTCCACCCGCGCGATGCGCTGGGCTGCGCAAGCTGCGCAACAAGCGCTGGAGAACCCGTGGAAGAAGCATGACAATATTCCGCTGTGAAGACATGAGCCGCTCACGGAATACGTTCCCGCGTCTAATGCGACTGCAGAGATTGGCGCACGATTCCTCGTACGCGTGAGCAATCTGTTCTTGAAGAGCTGGGGTTTGGGCACGAAGCCGTTCCGAGCTCGCTCTGCGTGTCGAATGACGACAGGAGATCGCGCTGTTTGGGACGTCGGGTCTTCCGCTTTCGCGGACAACGTGACGCGAATTCGATCTGCCGATATCACTGATGAGAGGATGTGGCTGGAAAATCGGACTCGATTCCACATTCGAGGCTGCTCTTCGATCGGAGTGATGATGAACTCGGCCGCCTACCATGTGGCATCGCGACGCCTCGATTGGCGTCGATCGCCTTTACGCGACGTGATGGCGCGCATGACGCGAGCTTCGACTGCCGCGCAGGGCGTGAAGGTTGCTTGTCGACACGCCGAACAGCCAGATCGAACTGATCGAGCCGCTGGGCGAGAACTCGCCATTCACGGCTTCATCGCCAAGAACCCGGCCGGCGGCAGCATCATATGTGCTATGAAGTGGCCGACATCCACGAGGCGAAGGCCTGGTTCGAGGGACTGGGCAAGAAGGTGCTGGGCGAACCCCGCATCGGCGCCATGGCACGCTGATCTTCTTCGTGCATCCCAAGGATATGAACGGGGTGCTGACCGAGATCATGGAGACGCCGAAGGACGGCATTAATCGCTCGCCCCTTCAGGGAGAGGCAGCGAGACTTGGGGCTGCAGCAGCCTTAGTCGCAGCGGAGAGGGCTGATTTGTGCGATGTCGCGTCCCCTCCAACTTCGCTAGGCAGGCAAGCTGCAAGCTGCGTATCTCTCCGAAGGCGAGAAGGATGGACTAGAATGACCGAGAAGCCGACATTGGCAGTGGCCGCCGCTGCCGCCAAGGAGGTAAGGGCAAGGATCTGAACTGGGATACCCCGAGGGATCGTGGTCAAGCCGCTCTACACGGCGAGGACGTGACCGTCGATCCGGGCCTGCCGGCTTTGCGCCGTTCACGCGCGGCGTACGTGCGTCGATGTATGCGGGCGCCCTGGACGATCCGCAATATGCGGCTTCTCACCGCCGAGGAATCCAACGCCTTCTATCGCCGCAACCTGGGCCGGGCAGAAGGGCTAGCGTCGCCTTCGACCTCGCCACCATCGCGGCTATGACAGCGACCATCCGCGCGTCGCGGCGATGTCGGCAAGGCGGGCGTCGCGATCGACACGTCGAGGACATGAAGATCCTGTTCGACGGCATCCGCTCGACAAGATGAGCGTCGATGACGATGAACGGCGCGGTGATCCCGATCCTCGCCTTCTTCATCGTCGCGGCGAGGAACAGGGCGTCGACGAGCTGCTCGACGGGACCATCCAGAACGACATCCTCAAGGAGTTCATGGTCCGCAACACCTATATCTACCCGCCCGAACCCAGCATGCGGATCATCGACATTTTCGCTATACGTCGCGAGATGCCAAGTTCAACAGCATCTCGATCTCCGGCTATCATATGCAGGAAGCGGGGCGACGCAGGTGCAGGAGCTGCCTTCACCATCGCCGACGGCTGGAATATGTGAATACGGCGTCGCGAGCGGCCTCGACATCGACAAGTTCGCCGGGCGGCTGAGCTTCTTCTTCGCATCGGCATGAACTTCTTCATGGAGATCGCCAAGCTGCGCGCGCCCGCGTGCTGTGGCACGGGTCATGACGAACTGGGCGCGCAGGACGAGCGCAGCAAGATGCTGCGCACGCACTGCCAGACTCGGGCGTGTCGCTGACCGAGCAGGACCCTACAACAACGTCATGCGCACCACGATCGAGGCGATGGCGGCGATGCTGGGCGGCACGCAGTCGCTCCACACCAACGCGCTCGACGAAGCGATCGCGCTGCCGACCGACTTCTCCGCCCGGATCGCGCGCAACACGCAGATCGTCATCCAGGAAGAGACCGGCATGACAAGTCGTCGATCCGCTGGGCGGCAGCTATTATATCGAGGCGCTGACCCAGGACTGGTCGACGCGCCTGGAGATCATCGAGCGCGTCGAAGCCGAGGGCGGCATGGCCAAGGCGTGGCGCGGGCTGGCCCAAGGCGATGATCGAGGAGCGGCGGCGCCGCGGCGCGGTCGACCGCGGCGAGGACGTGATCGTCGGCGTCAACAAATATCGCAAGGCGAACGAGGACCGCTCGAATCCTGAGTCGACAACCACGCGTGCGCGAGGCGCAGATCGCCCGCATCAACGGGTGAAGGCGAAGCGCGACGAGGCGGCCTGCCAGCGCGCTGATCGCGCGCAGCGGCGCCGCGGCAGCGGAACCTGCTCGACTCGCCGTCGATGCGCGCGCGCGCGCGCCACGCTGGGCGAAATCCCGGCGATGGAAGACGGCTTCGCCGCTACGGCACGCAGCCGACGCCGGTGAAGGGCGTCTATGGCGGCGCCTACGACGACGCGGCTGGACCGGCTCAAGACGGCGTGCGCCGACGGGCGCCTGGGCCGCAAGCCCGCATGCTCGTCGCCAAGATGGGGCAGGACGGGCATGATCGCGGCGCCAATCTCGTCTCGTCGGCGTTCGGCGACCTGGGCTTCGAGTGGTCCGGCCCGTGTTCCAGACCCCGGGGAAGCGCCGCGCTGGCAATCGCGAGCGTGTCGACGTGGTCGGCGCCTCCAGCTCGCCGCCGGCACAAGACGCTGATCCCGACTGATCGCAACTCGGATGCGGGCAGGCCGGACATCAAGGTGTCGCCGGCGGGGTGATTCCGGCGCAGGATTACGAGTTCCTCGCGAGGCGGGGTGCAGGCGATCTTCGGGCCGGGCACCAACCTTGTCAAAGCCGCCGAGAGGTGCTGAGGCTTCTCGGCCACAACATGCCGCCCGTGGAGGAAGCCGCAGAGTGATCCGCAGCGCTGCCCTGGTCCTGCTGGCGTTGTTCTGCCTGGTGCGCCGGCCGCGGCGCAGGACGCGATGAGTCAAGACCCGATGGTCGAGGCGTCACGGGCTAAGGACAGGGCGGATCGCCGGGAGATCGATCGACGCGTGGCGGCGGGCGAAACCCCAGCCCGGATCATTGCGGCCAAGGCGGCGGCGGGGGACTATCTCGGGCGCTGCCGGACACGGCTTATGTGGTGAACGAGGATTGCCGTTTTTCCGAAGCGCTTGCGTTGTGGCGCGCGAAGGGTATGGCCAGCGCGCGGTCGGTCGAGCGCTAGTGCAATGCGGGCAATATTCGCAGGTCGTATTCAATTTCTGCTCGGGTGCGCTGACCATTGCGGTCCAGCATGATCTGGATGCCGAAATCGCTACGATCCGCGCTAAACTGACTGCGGAGGACCGCGAAGAGCAGCGCGCCTGCGACAAGAATGAAGGGCCTTGCGCAATCGCTGGCCATCATGTGGAGGCGCTCGACGCGTTCCATACGACGTGGCTGGCCTATGTGGATGCGCGCTGCTTGTATGAAACGCAGTACTCTATGGGCGGATCGGGCTATGGCGGTTCAACGCCGGATGCTGGCTGCAACTTGCCGCGGCGCACATGGAACAACTGGAGAAGCCGCTTGAAAGCTGAAGTGCGTACCGACTGGACCCGTGAAGAGATCGCCGCGCTGTTCGATCTGCCGTTCACCGAACTGGTATTCCGCGCCGCCGAGGTGCATCGCGCCAATCACGCCGCCAACGAAGTCCAGCTCTCGACGCTGCTCAGCATCAAGACCGGAGGCTGCCCGGAGGATTGCGGCTATTGCAGCCAGTCGGTCTCGGCCGAGACCGGGCTGAAGGCGACCAAGCTGATGGACGTGCGCCAGGTGCTCCAGGCGGCGGCGCAGGCCAAGGATCATGGTTCGTCGCGCTTCTGCATGGGGGCGCCTGGCGCAACCCAAGGATCGCGACATGCCCGCCATCGTGGAGATGGTGCAGGGCGTCCGCGCCATGGGCATGGAGACCTGCATGACGCTGGGGATGCTCAGCGAAAAGCAGGCGCGGATGCTCGCCGATGCCGGGCTCGATTACTACAACCACAATATCGATACGTCGCCCGAGCGCTATGCCGAGTGATCACCACGCGCAGCTTCGAGATCGGCTCGATACGCTCGAGCATGTCCGCGAGGCTGGGATCAACGTGTGCTGCGGCGGCATCGTCGGCATGGGCGAGACCCGGCCGGACCGCGTCGGCTTCATCCATGCGCTGGCCACGCTGCCGGTGCACCCGGAAGCGTGCCGGTCAATGCGCTGGTGCCGATCAAGGGCACGGTGCTCGGCAACATGCTGGCGGACACGCCGCTGGCGCAGATCGACGATATCGAGTTCGTGCGAACCGTCGCGGTGGCGCGGATCACCATGCCGGAGAGCATGGTGCGGTTGAGCGCGGGCCGCGAGAGCATGAGCGATGCGACGCAGGCGCTGTGCTTCCTGGCTGGCGCCAATTCGATCTTCACCGGCGACAAGCTGCTCACCGCGGGCAATGCCGGCGACGACAGGACGCTGCGCTGTTCGCGCGGCTGGGCGTGAAGCCGATGCAGGCAGAGGTGAAGGTGGAGCTGGAGGCGGCGGAGTGAACCCATGGCTCGGCTGCTGCCGGTTGTTCATAATCGCGGCGTCGGCGCTCGGATTCTGGCTGGCGTACGCATGATGCGGAGCGCCGGCTGGCATTTCGAGCGCGAGGGTCTGGGCGAGACGGGCCTTGCGCGCATTCTTGCTTTGACCGGTCTGGACCGGCGCGTGGGTTGCCGGATTTCGCTTTGGCGAGCCGCTCGAATGGTTCACGCCGATCCTCGGCTCCGGCATCGTTCTGGTGGTGATCTTTTCGGATTAAGAGGCCTGATGTTCAAGAAGATCCTGGTCGCCAATCGCGGCGAGATCGCGTGCCGCGTGATGCGCACCGCCAAGAAGATGGGGATCGCCACGGTGGCGGTCTATTCGGATGCTGATGCGCGCGCGCCGCACGTGCTGATGGCGGACGAGGCGGTGCGGCTCGGGCCGGCGCCGGCGGCGGAGAGCTATCTCAAGGCCGAGTTGATCCTGCTCGCCGCGCAGCAGACCGGGGCGGACTGCATCCATCCCGGCTATGGGTTCCTCTCCGAGCGCGAGAGCTTCGCCAGGGCCTGTGCCGAGGCCGGATCGCCTTTGTCGGCCCCCGCCAAAGCCATTGCGGCAATGGGAGACAAGATCGAGTCAAGAAGCTCGCCAAGGCGGCGGCGTGAACGTCGTGCCGGGCTTTGTCGGGTGATCGAGGATACCGAGCATGCCGTGCGCATCTCGAACGAGATCGGCTATCCGGTGATGATGAAGGCCTCGGCCGGCGGCGGCGGCAAGGGCATGCGGCTGCCTGGAGCGAGACGATGTGCGCGAAGGCTTCGAGGCGACGAAGCGCGAAGGCTGGCGAGCTTCGGCGACGATCGGGTGTTCATCGAGAAATTCATCGAAAGCCCGCGCCATATCGAGATCCAGGTGCTGGGCGACCAGCATGGCAACATCGTCTATCTGGCGAGCGCGAATGCTCGATCCAGCGCCGCCACCAGAAAGTGTCGAGGAGGCGCCGTCGCCCTTCGTCTCGCCGAGATGCGCAGGGCGATGGGGGAGCAGGCCGTCGCGCTGGCGCGGCCGTGGCTATTTCAGCGCCGGCACGGTCGAGCTGATCGTCTCGGGCGCGACAAGACGGCGCGGGATTCTACTTCCTCGAATGAACACGCGGCTCCAGGTGAGCATCCCGTGACCGAGGCGGTGACCGGCATCGACCTGGTCGAACAGATGATCCGCGTCGCGGCCGGCGAGAAGCTGGCTTCGCCAAGACGATGTGAAGCTCACCGGCTGGCGATCGAGAACCGCGTCTATGCCGAGGATCCCTATCGCGGCTTCCTGCCCTCACGGGCCGGCTGGTGCGCTATCGTCCGCCGGCGAGCGAGGAGACGCCTTATGGCGCCGGCACCATGGCGACCATGGCTATGTCCGGGTCGATGACGGCGTGACCGAGGGCAGCGAGATCTCGATGTTCTACGATCCGATGATCGCCAAGCTGATCACCTGGGGCGAGACGCGCGACGAGGCGGCGACCTGCAGTGGCGGCGCTCGACGGTTCCGGATCGACGGGATCGGCCACAATATCGATTTCCTCTCGGCGCTGATGCAGCATCCGCGCTTCCGCTCGGGCGCGATCACCACCGGGTTCATCGCGGAGGAATATCCCGAGGGCTTCCATGGTGCGCCCGCGTCGGATGCGCTGAAGCGCAGGCTGGCGGTGATCGCCGCGGCGATCGACTTGCAACGCGCCGAGCGGGCGGCCTGCATCTCCGGCCAGCTCGCGGCGCACCAGCCGATCCCGGGCGAACGGGTGGTGACGCTCGGCGGCGAACGGTTCGCGATCTCGGCCGATGCCGGCCGGCTTTTCCTCGACGGCGTGGAAGTGGCGTTCGACAGCGACTGGCGGCTCGGCGACATCCAGCTCGATGCCGAGATCGATGGCGCGGTGCTCAGCGTCGCGGTGGATCGCAAGGGCGCGGCATGGCGGCTGACGGCGCATGGCGCATCGCACCTGGTCGAAGTCCATCCGCCGCATGTCGCGCAATATCGGCACCATATGATCGAGAAGGTCCCGCCCGACATGAGCCGGTTCCTGCTCGCGCCGATGCCGGGTCTGCTCACGCGGCTCCATGTCGCGCCCGGCGACAAGGTGGAGGCCGGCCAGCCGCTTGCCGTGGTGGAAGCGATGAAGATGGAGAACATCCTGCGCGCCGAGCGGGCGGGGGTGGTGAAGGCGGCGAATTTCGGGCCCGGCGACAGCCTGGCCGTGGACGCGGCGATCCTCGAGTTCGAATGACGAGCCAACCGGGTCGGGCGACGCCGCGGAACCAAACGCAGCGCCGCCCTTGTCCGGGTTGGGCACAAAGACTCCTCCGGGATGGCGGGGTCTTAGCCGCCCGAAGGGTTGCAGCAGCCTTTGCTAAAGGCCCGGACGGCGACGAAATGCGGGCGGGACCGGGGGCGCGGCAATTTGGCTGCGACGAACATGCCGCTTCGCGCGACCGGCTCGTTCGGGCAGGGGCTGCGGTGCGGCGCTATTCCGGTCCCGACATTGCCGTCCGCACCGCGCGGACGATCGCCTCGGCCATGATCGCGGACGTCTCGGCGCCTTCGCCTGCCGTGGCGCGGGACGGATAGCCGAAATAGGCCTGGGGCCCGCCGGCCTCGCTGAAGGTGCTGGCGCCGGCGGCGAATGCAGTGACGAGGCTGGCCGGATTGTCGGCGAGCGCGGCGCGCGCGGGCTCGTCCACCAGATCGGGCCGATCGGCGAGGACCAGGCTGGTCTCGAACTGGCCGGCATGGCAGGCGCCCGACACGAACTCCTCGGTCAGTTCCGCCGCCAGCGCGCGCCGGGTGAAATCGGGATAGGCCAGAGGAAGTCCCAGCGCCACGACTTCCGCGGCCAATCCCCGCAGCATCGCGACATTGGCCGGATCGAAATGGCTGTTCGCCAGCGCCAGGCAAGCGAAACCCTGTGCCTTGAGGCTGGCGGCAATATCCAGGATCGCCGCCCGCGCCGTGGCTTCGCCGATCGAGATGGTGCCGGGGAATTCGGCGGCATAATGGGCGGGGGCATAAGCGAGGGCGGGCAGCACGAAACCGTGCATGCCCTGGCCTTCGAGCAGCGCGGCCGCGCGCCGCGCCATGCCTTCGGAGATGATCACGTCGGTGCACAGCGGCAGATGCGGCCCATGTGCCTCCACGGCGCCGAGCGGCAGGATCGCCACCACCGGCACGCCGCTCGCCAGTGCCGCCCGCACGCGCGTCCAGGGTTGGTCGCCGAGCATCATCGCCAGATCTCCCGCAGCTTCTTGCGGTCCATCTTGTCGCGGTCGTTCCGGGGAAGGGGATCGGGCGAGAAGAAGACGCGGTGCGGCACCTTGTAATGGGCAAGGCGCGCCCGCGCAAAGCCCAGCAGATCCGCCTGCAGCGCCTCGCTCGCCGGCGCATCTTCCCGCGGCACGATGACTACCACCGGTTTCTCCAGGCCATTGGCATCGGCACGGCCGAACACACAGCATTCGAGCACGGCGGGGTGCTCGCTCAGGCATCCCTCCACTTCGAGCGGGCTGACATAGATGCCGCCGCTCTTGATCATGTCGTCGCCGCGGCCCTCATAATACCAATAGCCCTCGGGATCGCGCCGGAAGAGATCGCCGCTGACGATCGCGCCGCCGCCCAGGTGGCGCTTCGACTTGGCATAGTCGCCATGATAGTAGAGCGCTGCGGAATCCCCGCGGATGCGCAGCACTCCGATCTCGCCGCCGGCGATCGGCATGCCGGCATCGTCGAGCAGATCGGCCGCATAGCCGGGCACCAGCTTGCCGAGGCTGCCGGGGCGGATGTCGCCGGGGCGGTTGCTGATATAGATGTGGAAGCTCTCGGCGCTGCCGATCCCGTCGATGATCGGTACGCCGAAACGGGCATTCCAGCGCTCGTGGAGCTCGCGCGGCAATGCCTCGCCGGCGCTCCACATCATCCGGATGCTCGACAGGTCCGGCGCGCGCGCCTCCGCCTCCAGCATCTTGTTGATGAGCGTGGGCACGTTGGTGAGCACCGTCGGGCGATGGCGCTCGATCAGCGCGAAGAGATTGTCCGGCGTCGGCTGCTCGCGGAACAGGATCGCGGTGGCGCCCACCGCGAAGGGGAACATCAGGTTGGTGCCGGTGGCATAGCCGAAATAGAGCCGCGGGCCCGACAGGGTGATGTCGTTCTCCGTCATGCCGATGAAGCGCCTGGCATAGACTTCGGTGTTGTAGGCGAAGTGGAAATGGCAATGGACGGCACCCTTGCTCTGCCCGGTGGTGCCGCTGGTGAAGAGCCATACCGCCGGATCGTCCTTGCGCGTCGGCCAGGGCGGCGGCGCGGCGGGGTGGAGGCGGCGATCCAGGCGTCGAAGCCGGAAGGCCGGGCGCCTCGCCGACCAGGATCACCGCGTTCGGATCCCGGCAGTGGCGGGCCTGCGCGCGCGCCGCCTGGAATGCCTCCAGGCTCGTCTCGTCGATGAAGGCGAATTGCGGCTTCACATAGCCGAGATAATAGGAATAGTCGGCGGCCGGCAGCATGGGGTTGATCTGGGTGACGACCGCGCCCGCCTTGAGCGCGCCGAACCAGGCATAGACGAATTCGGGGCAGTCGCGCATGCACAACAGCACGCGCTGCTCGGGCAGCAGGCCCGATGCGAGGAGCCGCTCGGCGACCTGCGTCACCCTGGCGGCCACTTCGTCATAAGTGATCGCCTGGCCCTCGAACAGCAGGGCGGTCTTCGACCCGCGCCCGGCGGCTATGTTCGCGAACACGAAATAGTCGGCCATGTTGAAGCTGTCGGGAAAGACCGGTGTCTCGTCCGTCGTCACGCCTGTCGTCATTCTCTCCGCGTCCATCCTGTGGCCATCGTCATCGATGTGCCGGAACTGCCCGGATCATTGGGAAGCCGGCGGCTCTCGTCAATCGCGCTGACCTGGCATAGGATCGCGCCGTCACTTCCCGGCCGGCGCAACCTGCCTTTCTGGCAGGCAACGGCGGGGACACGTCTCGTTCATTCCGCGGCGTCCACAGGCGCCGCCAGTATCAACGGGAGTTTGAAATGATTTTCTCGCATCGGGCCGGTCGGGCCGCGATTGGCCTCCTTGCCCTGGCTTCGGCGGGCGCAACCGCCGCGGTGGCCGCACCCGCGCCGCAACGAGCCGGCACGGCCGCCCTGGCCGCCCATCATTGGGATCTGGTGGCATGGAGCGGGCGGAAGCTTCCGGAGGGGAGGCCGCTCCGGCTGGACTTCGACGCCGGCCGCCACAGCTTCTCCGCGGACACGGGATGCAATCGCGCCGGCGGTGCCTATCGGGTGAAGGGCCGGACGATCCGGTTCGGCGACGGCAAGGGCGGATTCGCAAGCACCCTGATGGCATGTCCCGAGCCCGGGATGGCGACCGAGCGCGCCTATGTCGCCATCCTCGGGCCGTCCGCTCCTATCGGATCGACGGCGACCGCCTCGTCCTGCGGACCGCGAGGGGCGCCACGCTGACCTATCGCGCCGCGCACAAGCCGGCCGCCAACGCGCCGCGCAAGTTCCTCTACGTCTCGGCCGAGACCAAGCCGTGCATGGGCGTTGCGCCGATGACCTGCCTCCAGGTGCGCACCAAGGAAAGCGATCCCTGGCAGCTCCATTATGGCGGCATCGTCGGCTTCGAACCGCAGCCGGGATCGAGTATCGCATCCGGATCATCGAGGAGAATCTCGCCAATCCGCCGGCGGATGCGTCCTCGATCCGCTGGACTCTCGATCAGGTGGTCGAGCAGCGGGTAATCAAGCGCCGATAGGGCATGGCCCGCACCCTTGCCTCGCCGGCGAGGGTGCGGTCATCGCGGCAGCGGCACGCCCGGGTCGGGCGCATGCCAGCCGCCGCCGATCGCCTGGACCAGCGAGACGGCGGCGACCTGCCGGTTGACGACGGCGAGGATATCCGTGTTGCGTGCCGCCAGCGCGGTGTTCTGCGCGACGATCACGCTCGAATAGGCGACGGTGCCCGCGCCATATTGGTTGCGCGCGATACGCTCGGCCGCATTGGCGGCGGTGGCGGCGGCCGCACGCTCGGTCGCGACGGTATCGAGCACGCGCACGGCGGCGAGCTGGTCCTCCACCTGCTGAAAGGCAGTGAGCACGGCCTGGCGATAGCTCGCCACCGTCTGGGCATATTGCGCGCGCGCCTGATCCACCTTGGCCGTACGCGCGCCGAAATCGAGCAGCGTCAGCGCGCCGGTGAGCCCCAGCGACCAGGCACTGCTCGCCACCCGAACAACGCGCCCAGCGCCGAGGATTGCTGCCCGATCTGGCCGGTGAGCCCGATCGTCGGGAAGAAGGCGGCGCGCTGGACGCCGATATTGGCATTGGCCGCCGCCACGCCGCGCTCGGCCGAGGCGATGTCGGGCCGGCGTTCGAGCAGTTCGGCGGCAGGATGGCGGGAACTTCGGGCACCGCGCGGTTCCAGGTCGCGGCCGGCGCGATCGAGAAGCTCGATGGATTTTCCCCACCAGCACCGCGATCGCATGTTCGAGCAGCGCGCGCTGGCGCACCAGGTCGGCGGCATCGCCGCGTGCGTTGCGCAGGGCGGTCTCCGCCTGCAGCACGTCCGCGCGCGCTGATACGCCGGCATTGTAGAGGTTGGTCGTGATGGTCAGCGCGCGCTCATAGTCCACCACCGTGGCGTCGAGCGCGGCCTTCTGCGCCTCGATGCCGCGCAGCTGGACATAGTCGAGCGCCAGCTCGGCCTGGGCCGAGAGCGTGGCATTGGCGAGATCGGCTGCGCTCGCCTGCGCCTGTGCCCGCGCCTGCGACACGGTATTGCCGATCTTGCCCCAGAGGTCCGGCTCCCAGCTGGCCTGGAGGCCGAGCTGGATCGAGCCCGCGGGCTTGATGCTGCTGTTCGCCGCCAGGCCCCCGCTATCGTTCGCATTGGTTTGCAGGCTGACCGTGGGGAGCGCGGCGGCGCGCTGCTCGCGCACCAGCGCCCGGGCCGCGTCATAGGTGGCCTTGGCCGCCGCGAGATTCTGGTTGGAGACGATCACCCGCCGCTCGAGATCGTCGAGCACGGGATCGCCGAACATCGTCCACCATTCGCCCTTGGCCAGGGCATCCGAAGGGGTGGCGGGGCGCCAGCCCGGCGCTTCCTTGAAGCTGGCGGGGACGGTGGCGATGCCCGGCCGCGCATAGGGGGGGCCAGGTTGCACCCGGAGAGCAGCGCCGCGGCGAGCGCGGGCATGGCGAGCAGGGGCGGGTTCGGGTCATGCGGGCTCCAGTCCGGGCTCGTCCGGGCCATGGCGCGCGAGCAGGCGTTCGTGCGGGCTGCGGCGGCGGAACCGGTCGAGGGCGAGGAACACCACCGGCGTGGTGAACAGGGTGAGGAATTGCGCGGCGACCAGCCCGCCGACGATCGCGACGCCCAGCGGCTGGCGCAGCTCGGCCCTTCGCCGAAGCCGATCGCCAGCGGCAGCGCGCCGAGCGCCGCCGCGAGCGTGGTCATCACGATCGGACGGAAGCGCTGCAGCGCCGCCTCGCGATCGCGTCGACAGGGCGAGGCCGCGGCCGCGCTCGGCGTCCAGCGCGAAGTCGATGATCAGGATCGCGTTCTTCTTGACGATGCCGATCAGCAGGATGATCGCGATAAGCCCGATCACGTCGAGCTGCATCCCCGCCAGCATCAGCGCCACGACGGCGCCGACGCCTGCCGAGGGAATGGTCGAGAGGATGGTGATCGGATGGATCGCGCTCTCGTAGAGGATGCCGAGCACCAGATAGATGGCGACGAGCGCGGCGAGGATCAGTAGCGGCATCGATCCCATGGACTGCTGGAGCAGCTGGGCATTGCCCGCAAAGCCGCCATGCACGGTGGCGGGCAGCCCGGCGCCGCGCTGGATGGCGATGAGTCGCTCCGCCGCCTGGCCGAGCGTGACGCCGTTGGGCAGGTTGAACGACACCGTGGCCGAAGGCTCGCCGCCCTGATGGTTCACCACCGCCGGCGTCGAATTGTTCTGCCAGCGCGCAATGGTGGAGATCGGCACGATGGTTGCGGGGGTGGTGTTCACTGCGTTGCCGGTCGAGGCGTCGCGGCCGGCGCCGGTGGTGGATACCGGCGCGGAGCCGGTCGCCGCCGCGCTGCTGCCTCCGGCAGGCACATAGGTGCCGTTCAGCGCCTCGGGCGAGGTGCTGAACTCGGGCGCGACGCCCAGCACGACATGATATTGGTTGAGCCCCGAATAGAGCGTCACTGCCTGGCGCTGGCCAAAGGCGTCGTACAGGGCGTTGTCGATCGCCTGGTTGGTGATCCCCAGCCGCGCCGCGGCGACGCGGTCGACCGTGAGATAGGTCTCCGACCCGCCGTCCTGCTGGTCGATATCGACATCGGTGAAGGTCTGGGGCTCGCGCTTCATCAGGTCGACGAGCTTGGTGCCCGCCGCGCGCAGCGTGACGGGGTCGTTGGCCTGCAGCGTGTACTGATAGCTGCTGTTCGCGCTGCGCCCGCCGGTCTGCAGGTCCTGCACGGGATTGAGGAAGGCCGTGACGCCGGTGATGCGGCCGAGCTGGGGCGCAGCCGGTTGATCACGGTGCGAGCCGGATCGCGCTTGCCCTGCTTCAGCATGATGAACAGGAACGCGCCGCCCGTACGCGATCCGCCGGTAAAGGCCACGACATCGGCCACCGCCGGATCGCGTTTCACCATGCCCACGATCTGAACGAGACGGGACTGCACCGCGGAAAAGGACATGCTCTGGTCGACATGCACGCCGCCCATCAGCGAGCCGGTATCCTGTTCGGGAACAGGCCCTTGGGCGCCTGGACGATCAGCGCCACGTTGAGCGCCACCGTCGCGGCGAGCAGCGCCAGCGTGATGCCGCGATGCGCCAGGGCGCGGTCCAGCCCGTGGGAGTAGCGCGTGCGCACATGCTCGAAGCCGCGCTCGAACCATTGCGCGAAGCGCGGCGTGCGCTCCTCGCCGCGCAGCAGCAGCGCGGCGAGCATCGGGGTGGCGGTGAGCGAGATCACCAGGCTGATCGCGACCGCCACCGACATGGTCACCGCGAACTCGCGGAACAGCCGCCCGACCACCCCGCCCATGAACAGCAGCGGGATGAACACCGCGATCAGGCTCGCCGAGATCGAGAGCACGGTGAAGCCGACTTCGCGGCGCCGGTGAGCGCCGCCTGCACCGGCTTCATCCCGCGCTCGATATGGCGGGCGATGTTCTCCACGACGACGATGGCGTCGTCGACGACGAAGCCGGTCGCCACGGTGAGCGCCATCAGCGAGAGGTTGTTGAGCGAGAAGCCCAGCATGTAGATCACCGCCACCGTGCCGAGCAGTGAAGTGAGCACCGCCATGGCGGGCACCAGCGTGGCGCGCAGCGAGCGCAGGAACAGGCTCACCACTCCCACCACCAGCAGCGTGGCGATCAGCAAGGTGATCTCCACTTCGCGCAGCGAGGCGCGGATCGTGGTGGTACGATCGCTGGCCAGGTGCAGCTTCACATCGGCGGGGATCGATGCCTGGAGCCGGGGGAGGGCCGCCTTCACGGCGTTCACCGTCGCGACGATGTTGGCGCCCGGCTGGCGGGTGATCACCACCATCACCGCGCGCTGGCCGTTGAACAGGCCCATGGTGCGCACGTCCTCGGGCCCGTCATGGACATTGGCGATGTCCTCGAGCCGCACCAGCGTTCCGTTGCGGCTGGCGACGGGCAGGTCGCGGAAATCCTCGGCGCGCACGCCTGGGGTGTCGGCATAGATCTGCCAGGCCAGCCCGGCTCCCTCGATCAGGCCGCGCGGGCGGTTGGCGGCGCTGGCCGACAGGGCGGCGCGCACATCCTCCAGCGGGATGCCGTAGCGCGCCACCGCGAGCGGATTGACGTCGACCCGCACCGAAGGGAGCGCCGCGCCGCCCAGCTCGACATCGCCCACGCCCTCTACCTGGAGCAGCCGCTGCTGCACGATCGCCGAGACCGTGTCGAAGATCTCGGCCGGGCTGCGCCGGTCCGAAGTGAGCGCCAGGATCATGATCGGCGCGTCGGCGGGATTGACCTTGCGATAGGTGGGGTTGGTGCGCAGCGTCGAGGGCAGGTCGGCACGCGCCGCGTTGATCGCCGCCTGCACGTCGCGCGCGGCGCCGTCGATGTCGCGGCCAAGGTCGAACTGCAGCGTGATCCGCGTCGATCCGGTGGAGGAGGCGGACGTCATCTGCGTCACCCCCGCGATCGTGCCCAGCCGCTTCTCCAGCGGAGCGGCGACGCTGGAGGCCATGTTCGACGGGCTGGCGCCGCTCAGCGTGGCGGTGACGCTGATCGTCGGCAGGTCGATCTGCGGCAGGGGAGATACCGGGATCGAGAGCGTCGCCGCCACGCCGGCCAGCATCAGCCCCAGCGTCAGCAGCAGCGTGCCGACCGGCCGGCGGATGAAGGGGCGGAGAGGTTCATGCCGCCGCCGGAGCCTCCGCAGGCGGCGGGCGCCGCCCGAAACGGGCTCCCAGCCGCTCGAATGCCAGGAAGATCACCGGCGTGGTGAACAGGGTGAGCAGCTGGCTGACGATCAGGCCGCCGGCGATGGCGAGGCCGAGCGGCTGGCGCAGCTCGGAGCCCATGCCGGATCCGAAGATCATCGGCAGCGCGGCGAACAGCGCAGCGAAGGTGGTCATCAGGATCGGGCGAAGCGCAGCCGGGCCGCCTGGCGGATCGCGGCATCGGCCTCCATCCCTTCCTCGCGCTGGGCCCGGATCGCGAAGTCGATCATCATGATCGCGTTCTTCTTGACGATGCCGATCAGCAGCACGATGCCGATGATCCCGATCACGCCCAGCCCTTCGCCCGACAGGATCAGCGCGAGCAGCGCGCCGACTGCGGCGGCGGGCAGGGTGGAGAGGATGGTCAGCGGGTGGATGAAGCTCTCATAGAGCACGCCCAGCACGATATAGACGATCACCACCGCCGCCAGGATCAGCCAGAATTCGTTGCCGAGCGAGCTGCGGAACGCCTCCGCAGCGCCCTGGAAATGGGTATCGAGCGACGTGGGCACGCCGATCCTGGCCTCCACCCGCGCGACGGCGTCCACCGCGGCGCCCAGCGAGACGCCCGGCGCCGGATCGAAGCCGATCGTCGCGGCCGGGAACTGGCCGACACGGGTGATGAGCAGCGGCGCGGTGCCCTTGTCGAAGCGCGCCACGGTGCCGAGCGGGACCGAGCTGCCGCTCGATGTGGGGACATAGAGGCTGTTCAGCGCATCCGGCGAGGTGAGCATGCCCGGCTGGCTCTCCAGGATCACGCGATACTGGCTGGCGGCGGTGAAGATCGTCGAGACGATCCGCTGGCCGAACGCGTCGTAGAGTGCGCTGTCGATCGTCGAGGCGCTGATCCCCAGCCGCCCGGCGCTCTCGCGGTCGATGATGACCGTCACCGCGCGGCCCTGGTCGAGCACGTCGGACGTGACGTTGGCGAGCGCCGGCTCGCGGCGCAGAGCGGCGGTCAGCCGCTGCGCCCATTGGTTCACTTGCGCCTGGTTCGCACCCTGGAGCGCGAAGCGGTAGCGCGTCGGCCCGCCCTCCGAATCGATGGTGAGGTCCTGGACCGGACGGAAATAGACCTGCACGCCGGGAATGCCGCGGGCGCGCTCCGCCAGCCGCTCGAGCAGCGCGGCCTGGCTGCCGCGCTCGGACTGGGGCTTGAGGTTGATCAGCATCCGCCCCTGGTTGAGCGACGGATTGACGCCATCCACGCCGACATTGCCGCTCAGGCTGTCCACGTCCGGATCGCGCAGCACCGCGTCGGCCACCTGGGTCTGGATCGCCTGCATCCGTGCGAACGATGCTTCCTGCGGGCCGATCACCACGGCCTGGAGCTGGCCGGTATCCTGTTCGGGAACAGCCCCTTCGGAATGGCGAAGGCGAGCAGGGCAGTGAGCGCCAGCGTGCCGGCGAAGAGCAGCAGCACCAGCCGCTGGCGCTCGAGTACCCAGGCGAGGCCGCGGGCATAGCCGTGCGCCACCCGGTCGAACGTCGCGAGCGACCAGCGGACCGGCGCGATCAGCCGCTCCTCCGATTCGCGCCGCAGCCAGCGGCCCGAGAGCATCGGCACCAGGGTGAGCGCGACGCCGGCCGAGATCACGATCGTCACCGACAATGTCACCGCGAATTCGCGGAAGAGCCGGCCGACCACGTCCCCATGAACAGCAGCGGCACCAGCGCGGCGATCAGGCTGACGGTGAGCGAAACGATGGTGAAGCCGATCTCGCCTGATCCTTGAGCGCGGCCTGGAGCGGCGTGTCGCCTTCCTCGATATGGCGCTGGATGTTCTCGATGACGACGATCGCGTCGTCGACGACGAAGCCCGCGGCGATCGTCATCGCCATCAGCGTGAGATTGTTGATCGAATAGCCGAGCTGATACATCGCGGCAAAGGCGCCGACGAGCGATAGCGGCACGGCGAGGCTGGCGACGAAGGTGGCGCGCGGGCTGCCCAGGAACAGGAACATCGCCAGCGTCACCAGCACGACCGCGAAGGCCAGCTCCATCTGCACGTCCGCCACCGAGGCACGGATGCCGGCGGTGCGATCGGTGAGCAGCGTCACATGGACGTCGGGCGGAAGCTGCGCCTCGAGCCCGGGCAAGGTCGCCTTGATCGCGTCCACCGTGGCGATCACGTTGGCGCCGGGCTGGCGCTGGACGTCGACGATCACCGCCGGCGTGCGGTTCATCCAGGCGGCGAGGCGCACATTCTCGGTGGAATCGACCACGTTGGCGACGTCGCTCAGCTTGACCGGCGCATTGTTGCGCCAGGAGACGATCAGGTCGCGATATTCCTGTGCGGTGCCGAGCTGGTCGTTGCCGTCGATCGACCAGGAGCGCGTGGGGCCGTCGAAGCTGCCCTTGGCGGCATTGGCGTTGGCGGCGGCGATTGCCGTGCGCAGCGTCTCGCTCGAGAGCCCGTACGATGCCAGCGCCTGGACATTGGCCTGGATGCGCACCGCGGGCCGCTGGCCGCCCGAGAGCGTGACCAGGCCGACCCCGCTCATCTGGGCGATCTTGGCGGCAAGGCGCTGGTCGGCCAGGTCCTCGATCTGGGCCAGGGTGCGGGTGCGCGAGGTGAGGCCGAGCGTCACGATCGGCGCGTCGGCGGGATTGACCTTGGCGTAGATGGGCGGGGCGGGCAGGTCCGATGGGAGCAGTGTGCCCGCCGCGTTGATCGCCGCCTGCACTTCCTGCTCCGCCACGTCGAGCGACAGGTCGAGCTTGAACTGGAGCGTGATGACCGAGGCGCCGGCGGAGGATTGCGACGACATCCGCGCCAGCCCCGCCATCTGGCCGAACTGGCGCTCGAGCGGACTGGTGACGGTGAGCGCCATCACGTCCGGGCTGGCGCCGGGATAGAGGGTGCGCACCTCGATCGTCGGGTAATCGACTTCGGGCAGCGCCGACAGCGGCAGCACCCGATAGGCGACCAGCCCGGCGAGCAGCACCGCCACCGCCAGCAGCGTGGTCGCCACCGGCCGCAGGATGAAGACGTGCCAGGGGCCGCCCGCTCGACTGGGCCGGGCTGTTCGTCCGCGCTCACTGGTCCGCGCCGTGCCGGTGCCTGTGCCCGCCGCCGGGCTGGCCGGTGCCCCCGCTGCCGCCGCCAGCACCCTGCTTGCCGGCAGCGAGACGCGGGCGCCGTCATCCAGGGTATCGGCGCCGTCGGTTACCACCGCCGCGCCTTGGGGGAGCCCGCTCGCCACGATGATGCTGGTGCCGTCGCTCGGCCCCAGCTTCACCAGGGTGAGCTTCACGGTGCGATCGGGCTGGATCACGAAGACGAAATCGCCATTCGCGCCGTGCCGCACCGAGTTGACGGGCACGGCGAGCCCCTGGTGCACGGTGCCGATCTCGGCCGAGACATTGACGAACTGGCTGGGGAAGAGCGCGCCGCCGCCATTGCCGAAGCGCGCCTTCGCCTTCACCGTGCCGCTGGTCGGGTCGATCTGGTTGTCGAGCGTCAGGAAGCGGCCCTGGGCGAGCGTGGTGGCCCCCGTGGAATCGGTGGCGCTGACGGGCATGTCGCCGCCGCTGGCCAGCCGCGCCTGCAGCGTCGCGATCTGGTTCTGCGGCAGGGAGAAGGTCACGTCGATCGGTCGATCTGGGTGATCACTGCGAGCCCGGTGGTGTCCGAGGGCGTCACGTAATTGCCGATATCGACCTGGCGCAGGCCGATCCGTCCACTCACCGGCGCGCGGATCGAGGTATAGGCGAGGTTGAGCGCGGCCGTGCCGATCGCCGCGCGGTCGGCGCCGATCGTGCCGTCGAGCTGCTTGAGCGTCGCCGCCTGGGTCTCGACCTGCTGGCGTGCGATCGAATCCTGGGCAAGCAGTCCCTGGTAGCGCTTCAGATCGGTCGCCGCCATGTCGCGCTGGGCGAGGTCGCGGGCAAGGTTGGCGCGCGCCTGGGCCAGGGCGAGCTTGTAGGGCGGGGGTCGATCTGGGCGATCAGCTGCCCCTTCGTCACCATCTGCCCTTCGGTGAAGTGCAGGCTGAACAGCGTGCCGGCGATCTGGGTGCGCACCGTGGCGGTGGTCAGCGGCTGGACGGTGCCGATCGCCGCCAGCCGGATCGGCATATCGATCCGCCCGACATGCGCGACGCCGACCGTGATCGGCTGGCCCGCGCCGCGGTGCCGCCCGCCCGAACTGCCTTCGCGGGAGGCGCTCCATCGCCAGGCAGCGAAAATGACCAGGAGAAGGACAAGGACGATGCCGATGGCGCGCCAGCGGGGCGAGGTCAGCTTGAAGCCTGTCACCAGCGCACCTTTCGTGCTGTCAGGTTGTTCCGGGATATTAGACGCGCAATGCAACTGCGGGTCTAGGTGCAAATATGTATCAAAATTGGGAAGGTTCGGAAGCTGTTCGGATGTTGATTTTCCGGCAATTTCCTCCGGATCGGAACTATTCCGTCGGCGATTATGTCGCAATTTTTCTCGCGGCGCGGGGCGTGCATGCCATTTGCCGACACATGGGGCGCCCGGAGAAACCGAACGTGCCGGCCGGGCGGTGCGCAGGACGTAAATTACGCTATTCGCCATGACCCGCGCTCGCGTGGAAATTCGCGCGTTCGCGAGCGCCATGGCGAGCAGTGTCGACAGAAGGACCCCCGTGCGGCGCGACGATCGTCCGGGTGCTAACTATCCTGATAATACGGATTTTGCCGAGGTCGCGAATCGACGATAGTTTAATCCGCCTTGTAATAATCTGCCGCTTGCCGAGAGAAATTCTCGTGGAACCTCAATAGCGAGGTAAGGTAAATGGCGATCGATACTGGCAAGATTTTCGTTCCCGCCCGCCGGACTGCCCGTCTGTGCGTTGTGGCAAGCGCGCTGGTGGCTGCTCCGCCGGCATTTTCCTCCACGCAGGGTACGCTGGGCGCCACTTCGACGGGTTCGGTCAGCATCACCGCAAGCGTCGCGAACCGCGCGCAGATCACCGGCCTGACGGACATATCCTTCTCGGCCGTCGATCCGGCCACCGCCGCGACCAGCGCGCAGAGCGACTGCGTGTGGAGCAACACGGCGACCAAGGGATACAGCATCACCGCGACCGGCAGCGGCACCAGCGGGCGTTCACGCTCGCCAACGGCTCGCTGACCGTGCCCTATTCGGTGCAATGGGCGGCGAGCACCGGGCAGACCAGCGGCAGCGCGCTGACCGCGGGAACCGCGCTCGGGGGCTGACCACGACCGCCGCCAACCCGACCTGCAGCACCGGCGCAGCGACGACTTCGAGCCTCATCGTCTCGATCTCCGCGCCGAACCTGCAGGGGATGGAGGCGGGAGTCAGCTATACGGGCACGCTGACCCTGCTGGTGACGCCGCAATAGCCCCCGGGCGATCAGGAAGGGTTCGGCCATGCAGGGTCGCTCCCATTCCCGATCCACGGCGGCGGGGTGCTCGCAACGCTCCTCCTGGCGGCGATGCCGGTGCCGGCCTTCGCCCAGAACGTGCAGATAACCCAGCTGAGCGACGTGTCGTTCGGCGCGATCACGAATGTCGGCATCGATCAGGTCCGGAGCCAGTCGGTGTGCGCCTATAGCGGGCTGCTGGGCGGCCGCTATTCGCTGACGGCGACCGGTTCCGGCGCCGGCGGCGCGTTCACGCTCTCCAACGGGGCGAGCGTGCTTCCCTATGAAGTCCAGTGGAACACCTCCGCCGGGCAGAGCTCGGGCACCAATCTCGTATCGGGCGCGGCACTGACCGGGCAGACGGTGCTGTTGAGCTGCCCGCTTCTTCAGGTCACCAATTCGAGCCTCATCATCATCCTGCGCGGTGCCGCGCTGACCACGGCCACCGCCGGAATTATAGCGGCACGCTCACGATCATGCTCGCGGCGAACTGATGCGGATGCGCCGCGCGATCGGCGTTGCGCTGCTCTCGCTGCTTGCCGCGGCGGGCATCGGTGCCATTCCTCGGCGGCGGCGCAGGGCAACCGGCAGGCCGGCGGCGTCGAGGGGCGCGCGCCCTCGCCGGCAGATCCGGCCAGGCCCGTGATGGTGACGGCCGCGATGCCGAGCGACTTCGCCGACCTCGCCCAGGCGCAGAGGCTCGTCGCCGATGTCTTCTTCGGCGGCGTCCGGATCGGGCAGTTCGACATCGAGGCGAAGCCCGGAGAGGTTCGCTTCGCCCGCCCCGAAAGCGTCGTCGCGGCGATACCGAATGTCGCCGATGCCGGGGCCGTCACGCATGCCCTGACCGGCGCGCTGGATGCGAACGCCCGGTTCCTGTGCGCGGACACGTCCAGCCCTTGCGAGACTCCGCACCCCGAAGCGGCCGCGATCGTGTTCGATCCGCGGCGCTTCCGCATCGACCTCTATCTGAACGCGAATCTGCTGGCGATCCGTGCGGCGACCGTCGATCGCTTCCTCCAGCCCTATAGCAAGGGCCTCTCGTTCGTCGACGTCGTGGGCGGCGCCATCGCGGGCGGCGACGGGCAGGCGGTCAATTACAACATCTATAACCGCGCGATCATCGGCGCTGGAAATACCCGCTTGATTTCAGAGGCTTCGGTTTCGTCGGGGCGGGCCTCGACGTCGATACGCTCGCGGTTCAGCGCGACAGCCCCGGCACGCGGTACAGCGGGGGCTGTTCTACGCGCCCGGCGCCGATCTGGTCGGGCGCAGGCGCATTCTCGGCGTCGGCATCGCTTCCCAGTTCGACACGCGTGCCGATCGGATGCAGCTGTTCGGCAGCCCGCTCGTCGTCTTCCTCGGCCAGCGATCGCGCGTGGATATCTATGTCGAGGGCCGCCTGGTGAGCTCCCAGAGCTTCGAGGCCGGCAACCAGACGCTCGACACCGCCGCACTTCCGGACGGCTCCTATCCGGTCGAGCTCCGCGTTCAGGAGGCGAGCGGGGCGACGCGCACCGAGCGGCGCTTCTTCACCAAGAGCACTGCCATCGCCCCGGTCGGGCATCTTGCCTTCTTCGCCAATGCGGGCCTGCTGGCCGTGGATCGCAAGGACAAGTGGCTGTCGGTCTCGCACGTGCCCCTGCTGACGGCGGGGCTGGCGGGGCGCGCCGGCCCCACCATCGCCTGGGACGCGACCGTGATGCTGACCGATCGCAAGGCGCTGAGCGAAGTCGGCGTGACCTATCTCGCGCCCAATTTCCAGACTCGCCTCGCGGTACTGGGCTCGAGCGCGGGCGACTATGGCATTGTCGGGCAGGCCGGTTCGACGACGGGCGGCGCGTTCGGCTATAATTTCGACCTGCGCTATGTTCACAGCCGCGATCGGGCACCGTTGATCCCGCTCGCCGACTATGTCTATGACAATTTCTCGTCGCCTAACCCTGTTATCCAAGGTTTTCAGGGGGCTAGCGCAAGCTTTGCCCAAGCGATCGGAAATATCTCCTACTATGTCGGCGGCGGGCAGATCGGCGTCAGCGCCTATCTGCGGCATGACGAAGGACGCCCCACATCCTATGCGATCGGCCCATCGGTGCGATGGACGGTATTGCGGCGACGGCAGTTCCAGCTGACCTTCAACGGCACATATGCCGCGACGAACCATGGGAAATCCGTGGCATTTAGCCTTCAGTTTCAAGTATTTCGTCCAAGATCCTCATTCAGTGTGCAAACTGGTTTCCAAACCGGCCTCGGCGAGCGGCAGCGGCGGCTCGACGATGTCGAGGAAGTGTCGGCCTCGATCCATCGCAGCGGCGTTCTGGGCGGCGAATTCGATGCAGCGGGCACCGTCCAGCATAGCGGCGACGGCACGGTGCTCCAGGCTTCCGCCAGCGAGCGCAATGCCACGGGCTTCGCCTCGGCGAGCGTGGTCCACCGGATCGGGGGCACGGGCAGCGCCAGCCAATATGCCCTGACCGCACAGACTTCGCTCGCCGCGGGCGGAGGATCTTCCACATCGGCGCGCGCGACCAGAATGACAGCGTGATCAGCGTGCGGGTGCGCGGCACTGCCCGCAACGCGCGCTTCGTGGTGCTGGTCGATGACGCGCCCCGCGGCGAACTCGCCGCCGGCGAGCATCTGAACCTGGCGGTCACGCCCTATCGGCGTTACAAGGTCAGGATCCGTCCGGCCGGCAGCGAACTGGTCAGTTTCGACGCGCAGACCCGATCGGTCGACGTCTATCCGGGGACCGTCGCGGTGCTGGACTGGAAGGCGAACGCGTCCTGGCGATGTTCGGGCGGCTGACCTGGCCCGATGGCAGCCCGGTCGCCAATGCCGATATCGTCACGGACGGGCCATCGCCGCGAGCGACATGCGGGGCTATTTCCAGTTGCAGGCGCCGGGCGATGCGCAAATCGTCGTGCACGCAACCGACGGCCGGACATGCCGGGCGAAGCTCAGCGCGAAACCATCGCAGAACGAATATTCCGCAATCGGAGACGTCCCATGCAGACCCTGACGCGTTTTCTCACCAGCACGCGCATCCTTGCGGCCGCAGCGTCCATCGGGCTCCTCGCCCTGCCTGCCAGGGCGGGATCGTGCTCAGCCAGGCCGTGGTCGATATCCTGCCCTCGGGTGCGATCGCGCAGGACATCGACATATGGAACGACGGGACCGAAGTCTCCTATGTGACGGTCGAGCCCGCCGAGATCGTGTCTCCGGCCACCCGGGCGAAACCAGGACGCCGATCACCGATCCTGGCGCGGGCGGGTTGCTCGTCACCCCGCAACGGCTGATCCTCCAGCCAGGCGAGCACAAGCTCATCCGCATCGCGGCGATCGTGCCGCGCGGGCGACGGACCGGATCTACCGCGTCGCCGTCAAGCCGGTCGCGGGCCCGTCAGTGCGCCGGTCACCGCGCTGAAGCTGCTGATAGGCTATGACGTGCTCGTCATCTATCGTCCCGCGCAGCCGACGGTGAAAGTCGTCGGGAGCGTAACGGCAACGTGCTGACCCTCCGCAATGCCGGCAACAGCAATGTCGAGATCTATGAAGGAAAGCAGTGCGATCCCGCGCGTCCGGCAGTGTGCGTGACGCTGCCTGCGAAGCGGCTCTATGCCGGCAGGTCTGGCAGCAGACGCTGACCATGGCCGGTCCGGTCGACTATCGGATCGCGCAGGGGCCGCAGAGCATGCAGCAGCGGTTCTGAACGGGAACCCGGGGCGTGCAGGATGGCAGGCGCGGCATATTTCAGCCGCTGGTGACCCCTACGAGAATCGAACTCGTGTTTTCGCCGTGAGAGGGCGACGTCCTGACCGCTAGACGAAGGGGCCGTTAGCGCTGCGGAAGCGGGCAATTACGGGCAGCTGCATGCCCGTCAAGCGCCTTCCGGGGGCAGGGGCAATTTATTTCGCGATCGGTGGCCTCACCCCGCGACCGGCAGGCGCAGCGCGCCGTCCGGCTCGTAATGCACTTCGCTGTACGCCGTCACCGCGACCAGCGGCAGCCGGGCATAGAGGTGCGGGAACAGCTGGCCGCCACGCGAGGGCTCCCAGCGCACCGCATCGCCCATGGCCTCCAGATCGACGGCGGCAAGCCACAGGCCGGCCTGGCCGGCGAAATGCTTGCCCAGCGTCTCCTCCACCTGCGCAGCGTGGAGAGGTGGATATAGCCGTCCGCCAGGTCGATGGGCGCGCCCTCGAACACGCCTTCATGCTCCAGGACGTGCATCTGATCCGCAGTAAGGATCTTGTAGGCGATATTGTCGGCCATGGCGTTTCCTGAGCCTTGCTGCGCCCCGGCAAAGGCCGGGACCCGGTCTCGACGCAGCGAGTGAGGTGCGTCAACCTCTCGAGCGACATTGCAACCGGACCCCGGCCTTCGCCGGGCGCAGTCATGCCAATACGGTCCTACTGCCCGTCCTCGGGCCTTGTGCGAGATCCTCGCCGGTGGTGCCGTCGGGGTCGGGTCGCCGGCGATGGGCCATCGCCCAGCTCCGCCTCGGCATCGCCTTCGCTTTCCTCGATCCGCGCGGCGGAGACGACATGCTCGTGTCCGCGACGTTGAACAGGCGCACGCCGGCCGAGTTGCGGCCGATGACGCGCATCGACGCCAGCGCATGCGGATCATCTTGGCCTGATCGGTGACGAGCATCAGCTGATCCCTTGCTCGCCGGGAAGCTGCCGACACCGGCCGTTGCGGCGATATTGTCGATATTGGTGATGCCCTGGCCACCGCGACCGGTGCGGCGATAATCATAGGCCGAGCTGATCTTGCCATAGCCATTGGCGCAGACGGTCAGGATGAACTGCTCGCGGCGCAGCGCTCGAAGCGTCGGCGCCATGTCGGGCTCGCCTCGTTCTCCTTCCACGGGCGGCGCAGATAGCTCGCGCTCCTCGGTGTCGCGTCGACGCGTGGAGGATCGACAGCGAGATGACTCGTCGCCGTCTTCAGCGTCATGCCGCGCACGCCGGTCGAGTTGCGGCTCTGGAATTCGCGCACGTCGTCGGCGGCGAAGCGGATCGCCTGCCCTGCGGGTGGCGAGCAGCACGTCGTCGCCTTCGTCGAGCAAGGCGACGCCGATCAGCCGGTCGTCGGCGTCCTCGCCTCGAACTCATCGCGATCTTGCCGTTCGAGGCACGTTGGTGAACGCGTCCATCGATTGCGGCGCACGTGCCCTTCGCGGTGGCGAACATGACATGGAGCTTGCCCCAGTCGCCTCGTCCTCGGCAGCGGCAGCACGGTGGAGATCGTCTCGCCGGGCCAGCGGCAGCAGGTTGATCATCGGCCGGCCGCGCGTGGCCGGGCCGCCCTCGGGCAGGCGCCAGACCTTCATGCGATAGACCTGCCGGCGTCGAGAAGAACAGCACCGGCGTGTGCGTCGAGGTGACGAACAGCTTGGTGACGCATCCTCGTCCTTGGTCGCCATGCCGGCGCGCCCTTGCCGCCGCGGCCTGGCGCGGAAGCGTCGAGCGGGGTGCGCTTGATATAGCCTGCACGGTGACGGTGACGACCATCTCCTCGCGCTCGATCAGGTCCTCGTCCTCGATGCCGTCGGCGGCGGGGCGATCTCGTACGGCGCGGCGTGGCGAATGGTCGCGACCTCGGCAGCTCTCACGCATGCACGCGTAGAGCTTCACGCGGTCGCCAGGATCGCGAGCAACTCGGCGATCGAGCCGGCCAGTTCCTCAGCTCGTTGCCGATCTCGTCGCGGCCGAGCGCGGTCAGGCGGTGGAGGCGCAGGTCGAGGATCGCGCGGACCTGCGTCGCTAGCGTAGCTGTCGCCGGTGACTTCGGTTCGATCGCCTCGACCAGGCGATATAGGGCGCGATCTCGCGATCGGCCATTCGCGCGCGAGCAGCTTCGCGGGCTCAGCGGGCTCGACGAACCGCGGATGATCTTGACCACTCGTCGAGGTTGGTGACCGCGATCACCAGGCCGAGCAAGATGTGGCGCGCTCGCGGCCTTGGCAGCTCGAACTTCGAGCGGCGGGTGATGACCTCTCGCGGAACTTGACGAAGGCTGATGATGTCGCGCAGGTGAGAGTTCGGGCGGCCGCCGCGGATCGCCAGCATGTTGGCGGGAAGCGACTGGGCGGGCGTGTTGCGCCAGAGCTGGTTGAGCACGACGTCGGGGTGCGTCGCGCTTCAGGTCGATGACGATGCGACGCCCTCGCGGTCGATTCGTCGCGAATGTCGCTGACGCCCTCGATCCGCTTGTCCTTGGCGGCTTCGGCGATCTTCTCGACCAGCGCGTTCTTGCCCTGCTGATAGGGGATCGAGGTGAGCACGATCGAGCGGCGGTCGCCGCGCCTCCTCGACTCGTGGCGCGAGCGACGATGATCGACCGCGCCCGGTCTGATAGGCGTGCGGCGCCCGACGGCCGAGGATCAGCGCGCCGGTCGGGAAGTCGGGACCGGGACGATCTGCATCAGTTCCTCGGTCGTGATCGCCGCGATTGTCGAATAGGCGAGGCAGGCGTCGACACTTCGCCCAGATTGTGCGGCGGGATGTTGGTCGCCATGCCGACCGCGATGCCGCCGCGCCGTTGACCAGCAGGTTGGGGAAGCGGCGGCAGGACCGCGGCTCGCTCTCCGACCGTCATAGTTGGGTGGAAGTCGACGTGTCCTTGTCGAGATCGTCGAGCAGCGCAGTGCGACCTTGCCAGGCGCGCTTCGGTGTAGCGCATCGCGGCGGGCGGATCGGGTCCATCGAGCCGAAATTGCCCTGGCCGTCGATCAGCGGCACGCGCATCGACCAGTCCTGGTCATGCGCGCCAGTGCGTCGTAGATCGACTGTCGCCGTGCGGGTGGTATTTACCCATCACGTCACCGACCAGCGCGCCGACTTGCGATAGGGCGGTTGTAGACGAACCCGCTTCTGCGCGGATAGAGATGCGGCGATGGACCGGCTTCAGACCGTCGCGCACGTCGGCAGCGCGCGCGCCACGATCACGCTCATCGCGTAATCGAGGTAGCTCGCTTCATCTCATCAACGATGCGATGGGCTGATGTCCGAAGGGTCGGCGAGGAGGTCTCGTCGGTCAAGGCGCTTTCGTTCTTGAGTGTGTCGTACGGCCTAACGAGCCGAGCATCCTGCAACCCCGCGCCCGCGCGCGCCCGCGTGAGGAGCGGAAACCCGTGGATAAGTCGCGCCCGAGGCGAAGGGGTTGACTCTAAGTCTACCTAGATAGATTTATTGTCCCATGGTTCGGAACCGTTCACTTTCGCCCGCAGCTCGCAACCTTCTCGCCATCCTGCTGGAGGCGGGGGAGAATTGGTCGCACGGCTATGCGCTGGCCGGGCGGCCGGAATAAAATCGGGCACGCTCTATCCGCTGCTGATCCGGCTGGAGGGCAGGGCATCTCGAAGCGCAGTGGCAGCCGCCGAGCGAGCCAGGGCGGCCGCGCGGCACGCTTACCGGCTCAGCGCGGACGGCCGGGCCTTTGCGCGCGAGCTGCTGCGCGGCGTGGCACCGGCGCTGGCGGGGAAGCCGGCATGATCCGCCTGCTGGCGATGGCGCTCGTCGACCTTGCCGCGGCGCTGCTGCCCGCGCGGCTTGGTCATTGGGCGAGGCGATGCGACGCGAGACCGGAGAGATTGCGGCGTCGGCGGAAGCCCTCCGCTTCGCGTTCGGTTGTCTGCGGGGCGCGATCGGCGAGGCGATGCGGGTTCATGGAGGAGACGGGGCGATGTGGCGTGGAAGAGGCGGGTGGGTTTTGCGCGATCGGCGCGACCGGATTGGGATCGCGTACATGGCGATCGGCGGTGCGCCGTTCGGCTATCCGCTGCGTAACCTCGCGGCGCTGCTGATCGGCTTCCTTGCTGTCGGGATCGTCATGCACCTGCCGCGCACGCGGCTGCTCGCGGCGGGACCGTCCTGCTTGCGCTCGGCTGTTCTTGCTCGCAGCCAGGCTGCTCGGCGTCTCGAACGAGGGTGCAACGCGCTGGATCTCGATCTACGGGCTCAGCATCCAGCCGAGCCTCGTCCTGGTGCCGGTGCTGGCGATCGGCTTCGCCGCCGTGCGGACCGGCTTTCGACGCTGGGCGTAATCGCTGCGGCGGGCGCGCTGGCGCTGCAGCCCGACCGGGCGATGGCGGGCGCGCTCGCCGCCGGACTCGCCGCGCTGGCACTGGTCCGCCCGAGCGGAAGGTTTGGCTGGCACTGCTGGCAGCCAGTGCCGGTTCGGTCGCCACGCTGCTCCAGCCAGACGTGCAGCCGGCCATGCCCTTTGTCGACCAGATCCTGTTCACTGCCTTCGCCGTCCACCCGCTCGCCGGCTGATGGTGGTGGCGGGATCGCTGCTGTCGCTGGTGCCGGCGCGTGCCAGGTGGCGTCGCGATCCGGGCTACGCAGTGTTCGGGGCGCTGTGGCTGGCGATCGTGCTGGCGGCGGCGCTGGGCAATTATCCGACGCCGCTGGTCGGCTATGGCGGAGCGCGATCGTCGGCTATCTGCTGAGCATGCTAGGCCTGCCCAAGGCGATCGGCGCTACGGACGGGTGGCGGACCTGCCGCGGCGGAAGCGGAGCACGGGTGCTGCGAACGAGCATCGCTTGAGAAGCTGGCCGGCGGCGGAACGGGAGGAGGCGCTCCGCCGCCGGCACTTGGGGATGGGGCTGTGCCGGCCCAGTCCCTAAGGCATCGCTTGGCTCAGTGCTTCGTCGTGCCGGTGTGCGGCAGGCGGATCACATATTGGCCATCGGCCTCGATGCCGGTGCTGTCGTCTTCCACCTCGCTGGTCACCAGCTTGCCGAGGTTCGCGAGCGCGCCGAGCATGCCGAAGTCGGCGCTGAACGGCGGCCGCGCGGATCGCGGCGCGGCGCGGGCCGCGCGTTCCGCGGGTCGCGGCGGCGCGGTGCGGCGCCATCCGCGCCATTCGGTCGGCGACCGAGGCGGCGTCGCTCGCCCGGCCGAATTCGCGCCACACGACCTGGAATCCTACCGGCACTTCGCTCCACTCGCCGCCTTCGGGCGGACCAGGTCGCGGCCGCAATGGTGGCAGACCGCGAAGTCGAGCCCTGGTTGTGATGATGGATGGTGCCGGCGGCATGGCCATCACGCTGCAACGGATACGCATCTCACTACACTCCCTTGGATCTGCTGCCGCGCATCCGCAGGCGAAATTCGGCCAGGGCGCGGAAATGCTCGTCGCCGCTTTCGAGGGCGAGCGCCGGTTCCATATCTCGAAACTGTCGCCGGCGCCGACGAACAGGGCGAGGTCGCCGATGCGGCCCAGATGGCGCATCGCAGCCGGGATGCGCAGCCCTTGGCGTCGCGTCGCATCCGTTCGGAAAGGCCGAAGGTGTCGCGCATCCGGCGATAATGGTCGCGGCCTCCGCGCCCTGTTCCTCCTCGGCCAGGCGACGGCGCTCGGCACGCTCGGCGAGCGTGGCAAGGTGCGCGCGGTCATAGCCGACCAGGCAGCTGTCCGCCTGGTGCTTGGCGACGATGATCTCGGGCTGGCTTCGGGAGCAGCGCGGCTGCGAGAAAGGCCGGGACGGCGACGCTGCCGTCCGCATCGACCTCGCAGAGCTCGCTACCATGGTAAAGGGCATTCATGGCATCGACTCGTCAGAAAGGGTGATTCTGTTCTGGTAAGTCACTGAAACCACATATGGTTCCTTGCTTGCCTTATGTTTGCCATAATAACGCCTAATTCTGATCCGCCGATGAACCGTTCCGTTTCGTCGGCGAAATGTTTATTGCCGTTAACCATGATGTGAACGATTGGTAATGAAGCCGCCATTCAGGAGAGCACCCGTCCGAGTCCGCGCGTAGGGAAGAATCCTGAGCCCAAGGACTTGAAAATTGTGGACAACGCTCTCCGCGGGTGGCGCTGCCGAGAGCGGCTCCCTACACTTGGGTCATGCATTCGGCTTCGTTCCGCTTCGGTCTTCTCGTCCTTCACCATGCTGGAGGGCGCGATCGAGCCGAAGCGATCGCCAAGCGTGCGAAGGAACTGGGTTTTCCGGCGGCGGTGGCGATCGCAACGGTCTCTACGCTCGATGAGCTTCGCGATGCTGCATCAGTCGGGTATCCAGCCGATCATCGGCACGTTGCTGGCGGTCAGCGGCCGACATGCCGGACGTGTCGCGGCGCGATCGACTGGCTCGCGCTCTATGCGCAGGACGAGCGGCTATCGAACCTGTGCGACTCGTTCGATGGCGCATCTCGATCGCCGCTGGAGGATGCGCCATACCTTCGACGCGCTGGAAGGGCGAACCGAGGGTGCTCGCCTCACGCCGGCGCGAGGGGCGCTGGCGCGCTGTTCGCGAGGATCAGCCGACGCGCGCTCGCTACGCGACCGGTTCAGGCGCTGTTCCCGATCGGCTCTATGTCGAGATCTGCCGCCGGTCGACCGGTAGAGGGCAGGCGGAGCCGCATCTGCTCGACCTGGCCTATGACCGCAATCTGCCGCTGGTCGCGACCAACCCGACCTGCTTGCCGAGCCGGATTCCACGCGGCCATGACGTGATGCTGTGCATCGCCGATGCGCCTATGTCGAGACGCCCGATCGCCGCCCAGCTCGCCCGATGCCTGGATGAAGCCGCGGCGGAGATGAAGCGGCTGTTCGAGGACCTGCCCGAGGCGCTGCCAACACGCTGGTCGTGGCCCAGCGCTGCGCGGTGATGGCGCCCAAGCGCAAGCCGATCCTGCCAGCCTTGCCGGCGAATCGAGGGCGAGGGCATCATGCTGCGCGACCGTCGATCGCGGGGCTGGAGGCCCGGCTGGAAAAGGCTGGGATCATCGCGGACGAGCGCGCAACCTATTTCGAACGGTTGAGTTCGAAATGGACATCATCATCCAGATGGGCTTCCCGGCTACTTCCTGATCGTGCCGACTTCATCAAATGGGCAAGGATCATGATATTCCGGTGGGCCGGGCCGGGTTCGGGTGCGGATCGCTGGTCGCCTGGGCGCTGACCATCACCGATCTCGATCCGCTGCAACTGGGCCTGCTGTTCGAGCGCTTCCTGAACCGGAACGCGTCTCATGCCGACTTCGACATCGACTTCTGCGAAACGCGGCGCGGCGAGGTGATCCGCTACGTGCAGCAGAAATATGGCGCGACCATGTCGCCCAGATCATCACCTTCGGTAAATGAAGGCCGCGCGTGCTGAAGGATACCGGCCGCGTGCTGCAGATGAGCTATGGCCAGGTCGATCGCCTTGCCAAGCTGTGCCCAACCATCCGACCGATCCCTGGACGCTGGAGCGATCGCTGAACGGCGTCGCCGAGTTCGCGAATATGACAAGACAATCAGGTCAGCGCCTGATCGACTATGCGATGAAGCTGGAGGGCTTCCGCGCCACTTCCACCACGCGGCCGGCGTGGTGATCGGCGACCGGCCGCTGGCCAGTTGTGCCGCTCTATCGCGATCCGCGATCCGACATGCCGGTGACCCAGTTCGACATGAAGTTCGTCGAAGGCGCGGGCTGGTGAAGTTCGACTTTCTCGGCCTCAAGACGCTGTCGGTGCTGCAAAAGGCGGTGCAACTGCTCAAGGCGCGGCGTCACGTCGATCTCGACACGCTCGCCTGGGACGATGCCAAGGTCTATGAACTGCTCCAGCGCGGCGACACGGTCGGCGTGTTCCAGCTGGAATCGAAGGCATGCGCGACGCTGGCGGCCGTGCGTCCGACCAATTTCGGCGACATCATCGCGCTGTGTCGCTCTATCGCCCGGCCCGATGGACAAATCCCGATGTTCGGCGCCGCAAGAACGGAGGAAGAGATTGAATATCCGCACATCCTGCTGAAGCCGATCCTCGAAGAACCTATGGCATCTTTGTCTATCAGGAACAGGTGATGCAGGCGCGCAGATCCTGGCGGCTACTCGCTGGCGACGCCGACCTTCTGCGCCGCGCATGGGCAAGAAGATCAAGGCGGAAATGGACGCCCAGCGCTGCGCTTCGTCGAGGGCTGCGCCAAGAGCGACATCAAGCCGGCGAAGGCGAACGAGCTGTTCGACTTGATCGACAAGTTCGCCGGCTATGGCTTCAACAAGTCGCACGCCGCCGCCTACGCGCTGCTCGCCTATCAGACCGCCTGGCTCAAGGCGCACCATCCGCACGAATTCTTCGCCGCCTCGATGGCGTACGACATCCACCAGACCGACAAGCTGGCGATCTTCGCCGACGACATGAAGCGGTGGGCGTCGCCTGCCTGGGGCCGGAGATCAATTGCAGCCAGGCGGACTTCTTCGTCGAGAAGACCGAGG
>QPMI01000347.1:0-30607 GCA_004431415.1 Cyanophora paradoxa | reverse complement strand
CCTAACCTTTCGGCGCAGTCGTCGTCGCGGCCGGGGCGGGTCCAGTACGCGCGGCGGGGGGGCCGGTCGGTGCCCATCCAGGCCGCCCGCGAGGGGCGTGGGGGGGACGAGAGGCGCGGGCAGCGGGAGGAGGCGGAGGAGGAGGAGGAGGAGGAGGAAGGGGACGAGGAGGGCAAGGAGGAGGACGAGGAGGACGACGACGAGGACGACGAAGAGGAGGAGGGGGAGGGCGAGGGGGGGCGGCCGCGCAAGCGGCAGCGCCTGCAGCGGGGTTCCTGCGTCGTCTCGTAGCTCCGAGGCTCCCGCCGGCCCGAACCGGCCGCCGGCCGTGGCAGCGTGCAGTAGCGATGAATGGATTGATGCCGTGACCTACCACCGAGTTTGATTCAAGCTGCAGATCGATATCTATATCGCGAGGTTGATTCCAGCTGCAGTACGATAGCTAGCGCAGCGATGCCTGCGCATGTGCATGTGGCGCCGGCCGGGGGCGGCGGCCGCGGGATCGGATCCGGCCGCGGATATCCGGAATTTAATTGACGCGTACTGACTATAGTCTAGATGACTGCATCATGCGCGATCGCGACTAGCCGACGAGAGATCTAGATCTAGATCGGGATCCCGCGGCCGGAATCATTGTTTCGTGTCGCATATGCATGAATTTCGATTTCAGTCACTTGCAATTGCATTTTTATTTTCGCATGCGCAATGAAAAGAGTTCTTACGTATACAACGTACTATCTACACAGGACAACGCATATATACGTGAAAAACTACGATATACAAAGCTACTGGCATATTCCTTACGTATTGTATAGTCAATATATATACAAGCCGATCTGCCGGATTCAAAAGAACAAGCACATTCGCGCACGAGGCGGGAAATACACGAATACACGCACGAGGCGGCGGACGCATAACTAGCGAGAGTGTTCGGAGCAAAATCGCCAAGTCTGACAAGAGGGGTACGCTCATACTACGCTGGCATTGCAGCACTCCGAGGAGCTACCTGGCCTACACTAGTGTCGTTACAGCTACCTCTAGAACGACTCGAGTAAGAAAGGGGCGGGGCCGATCTGCGGGGCCCCCGGCTCGGCGCTACGTCTGGGCGAGGGCCCGCTTGGCCGCCCAGCGCCCCGAGGCGCCCTCCTTGGGCTCGGGCGAAGCCTTGTCGGGGCGGCGCGGGGACTCCTCGGGGTGGACGCGGGGCGAGGGGGCGGGCCGGCCGAGGGAGCCGGCGGCGAGGGCGCGGCGGCAGTGGTCGACGGCCTCGTGGAGCTTGGCGACGCGGGCGAGGTGCGCGGGGAAGTAGGCGGGGAAGCGCCCGTGCGTCAGCGCCAGCGCCCGCTCCAGGTGCCCCAGCGCCTTCCCGTACTCCCCCGCCACCAGGTGCACCGCCCCCAGCTGCCATGCCACGCCCGAGGCGTCGGCGCCCGGCCGCCCAGGGCGGGGCGGGGCGGGGCGGGGCGGGGCGGGGCGGGGCGGACGTGGTAGGCGATGTGGCCGGTGAGGACGTGGCGCATCTCGGAGCCGCGGTGGATGTGCTCCACGATGCTCCCGAACCACCGCAGCGTCTTCAGCCTGCCGCGCGCCGGAGCGTCTCGAGGCGCGCCCCTCGGGCGGGGCGGGGCGGGGGCGGGGCGGGGGCACATGGGGGAGGCGTTGAAGTTCCCGTCGGGGGCCTCCGCCCGCCCCGAGGACCCCAGCCGCGGCTCGTAGACGGGCCCCTGCCCCCGGCCCCCTCAGCAGCCGAAGCGGGGGCGGCGGGGGGCCCGGGGGCGGACGAGGAGGGAGAGGAACTGGGCGGCGATGTCGAGCTCGTGGAAGCTGAGGCGCTGCAGCGCCGAGACCACCGCGTTCGTGTGCCGCACGTACTGCGGGCCCCCCGCCCCGCCCCCTCAGAGGCCCACCCAGGAAGCCCGGCGCGCGTCCCCGCGCGCGCGTGTGCGCACGTTGAGGACGCCGCGGAAGTCGGCTGCGGGCGGGGGCCGCGTGAGGCCGCGGCGCGGCGGGCGGCGGGGCGCGGGGCGGCCGCACCGCGGTGGAAGCAGCACTGGCCGAGGAGGAGGTAGGGGTTCTGGGTGATGACGCGGTAGCCGTCGGGCATCGGCTCCAGCAGCTCGACGGCCCGCAGCAGGTGCCGCCTCGCCACCTTCCAGTCCCGCCGGAAGAACGCCTCCTGCCCTGCTCCCACGGCATCGGCCGCCGGCACCGGGGGGCGGGGCGGGGCGGGGGTACGCGGACCGAGGGCGCGGAAGGCGGCGGCCTCGTACCAGGGGTCGTAGTCGTCCACGAACCAGTAGACCTGCCGGGGGGCCCGCCCCGCTCGGCCCCGGCGGGGCCGGGCGGGGCGGGGCGCGGGGCGGGGGCGCCTTGGAGCAGAGGTGCGCGGCGAGGTCCCTCCGGTTCGGCAGCATCACTGCGCCCCGCCTGAGGCCGGGCGGGAGCGAGAGGGGGAGGGCGGGGCGAGGCGGGGAGCGAGGGGCGGCGCGCACGGACGATGTAGTTCATGTGGATGAAGAGGTCGAGCTCGGCGCGCGACGGCGTGTTCTGCGTCCGGATCAGCGTGCTCCACGCCTGCGCCCGCCCCGACCCCCGCGTCAGCCCCAGCCGCCACGGGGCCGGCCCCCGCCCCCGCCCGGGCCCCCTCCGTTCCGGGCGGCCCGTCGGACCTCGAAATCTGCGCGGGGGGCGGGGCGCGCGTGAGGAGCCTCCGGCGTCGGCGGCGGGGGCAGGAGGGGCGAGCGCGCACAGAGCTCCATCGCCGCCTCGTATTGCTCGTCCTGCGCGGGGCCGCCCGGTGGGCGCTCGGGCCGCGCAGGCGGCGGGGCCGGGCCGGGGGCGGGGGCGGCGGGGCGCACGGCCATGCAGCCCCAGCCGCGCTTCATGAGGGAGCGCGCGAAGAAGACGGGGTCGGCGTCCTGCCCGCCCGCCCCGGACCCGTCAGGTTCGGCGGCGGAGCGGGGCGGGGCGGCGGGGCGGGCGGGCCTTGTGGGGAGGGCGAGGCGGGCGGCGAAGTCGACGAGGCCGGTGAGCTGCGCCCGCGAGATGGGCAGCAGATCCACCGCAATCGCCTGCGCCTGCGCCGGCCTCAGCCAGCCCGCCCCGCCGGCCCGCGCCGGGCGGGCGGGGGCCGGAGGCGCGCACGTGGCCCGCGATCGTCTCGAGCATGCGCCATATGTGCTCCGCCATCAGCCGGGCGTCCTCTCTGCAGGCCGCCCGCCTCAGCGGGGGCCCCCGAGGCGCCCGGCGCCCCGCGGGGGCGCACAGCACGAAGGCGAGGCCGGGGGCACGTTGGTGAGGCAGCGGAGCCAGGCGCCCAGCACCGAGTCGACCTGCGGGCGCCCGCCCCTCGGCGCCGGCGCGGGGCCCGAACGCGGCGCCCGGGCCCGGCGCACCAGCCAGGAGGAGCCGCAGAGGCGCAGGTCCTCCAGGATGCGCCTCAGGCGGTGCCGCCCTGCCGCCCCGCCCCCGTCACCGCCCCGTCCCACCCCGCGAGGCCGGCCCGGGGCGGGGCGCGGGCGGCGCACCCTCCTGCGTGGAGAAGAGGGGCGTGTCGAAGACGGTGGCGCTGGAGAGGATCTGATGCGGCGGCCGCCCCCTCAGCGCGAGGCAACGGCGGCTGGGGCGCGCGGCGGGCGGGCGGGGGCGGCGCACGGCGGCGAGCTCCTCGCAGGCGCGGCGGACGGAGGCGGGACGCTCTGGCCGGCGCGCACGGGGTGGCGCACGCCGGCGGCCGCCGCGGCCGCCCGCACGGCCGCGCCGGCCGCAGCGACGAGCGCCACCGCCGCCTCGCGCTCCGCCTCCCCCGCGTGCCGGTACGGCGGCTGAGCGCCAGCCGCCTCGCCGCCGCCCCCGCACACCCCGGCGCGCGGGGCAGGGCGGGGCGGGCGGGCGCACCGACTGCGGGAGCTGCCACGGGGAGAGCCCGGCGAGGGCCGCCGAGGAGGGCACGGGGAGCTCCGGCGCCGCGCTCGCCTGCGCCCCCGCCGGCCCGTCAGCCGCACGAAGAGGCCCGGCGCGGCGCGGCGCGGCGGGGCGGGGGGCGCGCCACATTGATTTTCCTGAGGTCCTCCTCGACGGCCCTGCGGGCGGGCGGGGGCGGGAGGGTCGGCGCCCCGGGAAGGAGGGGGCGGGCAGGGCGTGAGGCGCGGCCGCGCGGCACCGTATGAAGGCGTCGGCGGCGGCCTTCTTGTCGCCGGGGTCCAGGCCCGCCGGCCCCGCCCCCTCCTCCAAGCCCTCCGGCGGCAGCGTCGACACCGTCGCCCCCAGCGCGCTGCGCCGGGAGGGGAGGCCTCAGCCGGCGGGCGGCGGCGCGCGGGGCTACAGGCCGCTCGCCTGCTCGGCCTGTCGTCTTCCTCCTGGGGGTCGGGAGGCTCCTTGAAGGGGAAGAGTTGGGAGAAGGCTGCGCAGCGATCAGCGCGGGAGGCCGGCGGGGCGGGGCGGCGGCACCGTCGGCGAGGGCGTCGCCGCCGCTGCGGTCGGTGGGGGAGGGCGGGGTGGCGGGGCGGGCGAGGGAGCGGGCAAGGGAGGGGGCGGAGGTGGAGGGGCCGGGGGGCGGCGAGTCGAGCTCGGCGTTGCTCCCCGGGGAGTCGTCCGAGGTGGCAGAGGGGGCGTACCCCGCCCGGGGCCGCTTGTCGCGGTGCAGGGCGGCCCAGGTCTTGTGGGAGAGGATCTCGACCCGGAACGAGGCCACCGGCCGGCCCGTCCCCGCCACCGTCACCTCCAGCAGGAACGGCCGCTTGTTGCACAGGTACGAGGTCGTCACTGCGCCCCGCCTCCGCGTCGGCGTCCGCGGGGGCCGGGGGCGGGCGGGGCGGGGCGGGGCCGGCGCACGGCAGCCGAAGCGCTCGTCGGTGAGGCCAGCGGCGCCCATGCGGACGAAGAGCTCGGGGCAGGGGACGCCCGAGCGCTTGGCGCCGGGCGGGTAGGCCGCCAGCGCCAAGGTCGAGCGGCCGCCGGCGCCCTCGGCCGCCGCCACCTCGCCCGTGTCTGCGCCCCCGAGCCCCTCAGCGGAGCGGCGCGGGGCGGCGCGGGGTGCGAGGGCGGGACGCGCCGGCGAAGAGGAGGCGGACGCGCAGGAGGCAGCCGAGCAGCGCGGCGCTCTCCTCGTCCCCGGGCACCCCGGCAAGCCTGTACTGTCTGCACCGGCCGCCCCGGTGAGGCGCCGGCCGGGGGCGGGCGCTGGGGACCCGCACTTGAAGCTGATGAGCGAGTAGTCAATCGAGGACTCCCGCGCGCGCTCCACCTCACTGGGCCCCTCGTTCTTCTTGATCTGCGCCACGTCTTAAACCGACACACCCGCGTGGCCGCCGCCGCCGCGCGCGCGGCTCACCTTGCCGTGCACCACCACCACGGGGAACGGCGGGGCAGAGCTGCCGGCGCGCTCTCGCTTGATCTGCATGCCTGGGGCTCCCCAGTGCGCCGACGGAGGTGCAGGCTCCGGGGCATCGGTCGCGGGCTCGCCGCGAGAGCCCCTGCGCACGCGGCCGGAAGCGGCCGGAGGAGTCGCGCCTGCCATGCGCTGGCGCGACGATCAACTGATCAAACACCACCGTGGCGGCCGCGGCAGTCGCTCGCTAGGTGCGACGCGAGCCCCGGTCGCTCATCATTCGGATCAGCAATCCGCGCTCTGCTCCATGCAGAGGTGCAAGTTGCAGAACTGGGAAAGCCGGCTTAAACTTCGGAATTGCACGCGATGCAGCTGGCCTGGATGCTGCAGCTGTAACGCATATGCGCATGCAGCTGCTAAGGCGCTTCCGGTCCGAGGTGCGGTGCTCACTGGAGTCACTGCTCGGGCGTCGACAAGGCCCGGAACTTGGGCCGGAAGGCCGGCCTAGGGGTTCGGAACAAGCAGGGCTGTCAAAATTTTACCCCCCCAAAATGGACCAGAAAAGTTTGAGGAATATTCCGGGAACGTTCCCGGAATATTCCACCATACAAAATCCTGGAAAATTCTCAATACCGTGCGTTGCGCACCGAAGACACACGTTCAAAGTTGCGAAGCACTAAGATAACATCACAATAAGCATTCTGAGAGACAGTATACAGCCTTCTGGAGCTTGGAGACGGAAATGCAAGGCCCGTGGTGGGGTCAGAAGGGGGGGGGAGGGGGCGCAGAAAAGGGATGAAAATGAATACAATAATCATTAAATTATATTCAATTTCCTAAAATTTTCCCCCTGCAAACGGGACGCGAAAATTTTCCCAAATTTTTCTAATATTCCGGGAACGTTCCAGGCTGGAATATTCCGGCTGACAGCCCTGGGAACAAGCCTTGAAGTGCAAGGCTCCTCCTGCTGCACATCGACTGTACCCTCCCTCTCCACTCAACAGGCCAAAAATTTAAAGACTCCGAGAGAAAAACATTAAATGACGTCGACGTCGACGACACTATGCGCGGGGCAGATCTAGCGATCCAATTGAATAGGGAATCTCTATGCGAGCAAGCTCGCAGCGCTACGGGAGGCGGGCACGCACTGCAGGCGTTGGCGTTGGCTGGTGCGACGAACTTGAAGAAGCTCCTGTGCAAGCGATCGCCGGTCCGAATCTCACCGATATCGACGACATGACGGCATTACGTCCGTCATGAATGGGTCAGACATGAAGTTTCGTGGGAGAAAGTGGCCAATCGCCGCCGGGCTCAGCCAGAAACAACACCGGGGTACCGACGCGGCGCGACGGCAGCGCCGATAATCGACAATCCTGTAGCCGCCGTTCCTTCCCCCGGCCAATTCGCAACCCGGAAAAACTGCTTCTTACAAAAGGGCGCCTCATGATCATGCCTTTTCCCTAAAGAGCCGCGCGATCGCGATGCGGTGATACGGCCCGGATGGCCGTCGTTAACGTTGGCCGATCGACGACGTCGAGTGAACGGTGGGCGACGAGCTCGAGCGCGTAGCATTAGACTCACGTGCACTACTATGCAAATTTGAACGTCTCTCGTGCGTCTACTGCTTCAAACCTTGAGCAAGCCTTTCAAGCTGCCGCAAGCGTAAGCAGGCTGTACGCATTCGCAAAGAGCCTTTTCAGCGTGCCACAGTGCGCTTCCTCATCAAGATATCTAGAGGAGCTGAGTTTAAGCCATAAACGGCGCAGAAGCATCCGCGCAACAGTGCTCGCATCGTTCCCGGAGCGCGAAAAGAACCGTCCGAGGCGCTCATCTTTGGCGCGCTGTCTGCAGACCACAACAGCGAGGAAGATCACTTAGACGTCAGCCGTACGCGTCGGCCCTCAACAGTTCGGCGAGCACAGCGGAAAGCTTCGAAGTCGCATACGATTTCCGGTCGAAGATGGCGACAGCGTTCGGTACATTCCCGCCCTGCCTCGCGGGAGCTCGCCGCCCCTGACCTGGTCGCAGACATGGACCTGCTCGGCGGCGGGGAGCCGTACGCGGGCCTCCTGGACGACTACCTGGCGTCGAGCGTCTCCATGGCCTTCGGCGGGCTTCCGCCGGCCCTCGCAGCCGCCCCGCCGGCACCCCCGGCGGTTTCGTGGGCCGGCTTGTTACCCGGGGTCCACGCCCCCGTCGCCGGGCCCCTTGACGCGTGGGCCGTTCCTGGTGCGTCCGCTTCAATTTTCCCGCCCGCGTGTGCGAGGCGGTCCGATGACTCACGCGGCGGGTACCTGTCACGGCGCAGACGGGGGCGAGGCGGTGATGAACGCGCTGGCGCTGGAGAAAGCGGCGGTGGCGTCGGCGCTGCGGGGGCCGCTGGGGCTCGGGGGCGGGGCGCTGGGCCTGGGCCTGCCGCCGGCCGGCCTCTTCACGGTCGCCCAGCTGGAGTACATGATCGCGCGCCTCCAGCAGCCGCGCATCGCCCGCGCCGTCTCCGCCGCCGACCTCAGCTCGCCCACCACCTCGCGCCCCGACAGCCCCCGCTCCCCCCACAGCGCCGGTCCGCACCGAATTTTACCTGAAAACATTCGCCGTGTTTTCCGCGGGCCCGGTCCGAATTCGATCTGGTGCGCGCAGACGAGCCGACGAAGCCGGCCTTAGCCGTGGCGGCGGTGACGCGCGTGGCGTCCAGCGCCTCGGTCGCCTCGATGGCCGGCGCCAGGCGCTCCGTCCCCGTCGTCTCCAGCCCCAAGACCGCCCCCGCCGCAGCCGCCCCGGCCCCGCGACCGGCCGACGTGCACGCGGCGGCCGGCCCGGCGCAGAAGCAGCCGAAGCGCCCGGCGGCGCCGGCCGCGCTGCCGGCGGCGAAGCGGGCGCGGCGCGCGCGGCGCGACTCGAGCGCCTCCGACGCCGGCTCCGACGCCGACGAGGTCCGCCCCCTCTTTCCCGCCTCCCCGCCCCGCCCCGGCGAGGCGGGCGCCGACCCGGCGCCGGCCGCAGAGCCGGGCCTCGGCGAGGGCGAGCGAGCGGGCCGACTCGGTGAGCGAGGCCGCGGCCAGGCGCGAGGAGGAGGAGGAGGCGTTCGAGGCGGACGAGGAGGAGGCGTACGAGGACGAGGACGAGGAGGACGACTGCGACGACGAGCCGGCCCCGCGCCGCAGGCGCCGCGGCGGCCCCGCGCAGCAGCGCCGGGCGCCCGGGCCGCGGCCCAAGCACGCCGACCCGCGCGCGGCGCTCCTGCGGCGGACGGTGGCGGAGGGCCCGGCGCCGGCGGCGTGCTCGCCGGCGGGTGCGGCCTCGCGCCACCCGAACGAGAAGGCGGTGCCGCTGGAAGACATCCTCCCGCTCCTCTCCCGCCCCCTCGTCGAGGCCGCCCGCACCCTCGCCATCTGCCCCACGTGCGGCCCCCGCCCCGCCCCGCCCCGCCCCGTGGCGCCGCGCTAAGGGGCCGGGGCGGGGCAGGACGCTGAAGAAGGTGTGCCGCAAGTACGGCATCGCGCGCTGGCCCTCGCGCAAGCTCCGCGCCCTCGGCAGCAAGGGCGCCGCCGACGAGCACGACCGCATGGTGCGCCTTGTTGGAGACGCCAGGGCCGAGCCGCCCCTGACGCCGCCCCGCCCGCGCGCCAGGTTTCCACCATCCAGACGACGATACGGGCCGCCAACGGCCGCCGCGGCTCCGAGGCCTCGTCCGTGGGCGCCCCCGCGCCGATGGAGCGCGCCGCGCGCCGCACGCGCGCCGCCGCGAGCGGCGCCGCCGCCCCCGCGCCGGCGCGTGCGGAGGAGGACGAGGAGGTCTCCATCGACGACGCCGGCTCCGACTTCGACGGCGCCCTGTGATTGATCCGCCCGGCGCCAACGGCCCCCGGGGCGCCCGCGCGCGCGCCCCTGTACTTGTACCGAACGAGAGGATGGGCCCGCCCCTCCGCGTTCAGACAGAACAGTGCCCTTGTACCATTATCAGGTGTACAGGCAGCTCGCAGCTGTGTAGGCCTGTAATCAGTTCGCCGGTATGCTGTCATTTTCACTTAGACGACCCTTCCACACAGATGTTTTCATCCCCCTGTACATTAGTCAGCTTTTCTTTCCTACATCATCGACATACCATATGCAGCATCATCACAGCTTTTCGCGCTAGCGTTGAATCTGAAGACGTTAGTGTGAATGGCGCTGTTTACTGGTTTTCAACTGTGTAAAGCATAAGATTCTTTTAAGATCTCGGCCCTCGTGCCGTTTTTCGATGTAAATGCGTGATCATGTTCTAGACCTCGCCGGATTCTTGTGTACATGTACAGATTATTTGATCGTGAATTCGCCAATGTAACCTAGATTTCATGATTTTCGAGGTCACGAGGCCCTGCCCTGATCATGATGAGGAATGCCGCACTGCACGCGCTCGCGCCACTCGTGGGCGCCTCACTGAGTCACAGAATTTGAATCAATGGCTGCGCACTGCGTATGCGGCTCTAGATCTATAAATACTGATATCGATCTGCAACCAACTTGGCAATCTAAATCCAATTAAGCTTCCACAGCTGCAGCTGCGCATGCATGCAGCTCGCCCCCCTCCCTGCTCTGCCCCGCATCCGCTGCCCACCCCACGCCGCTGCCTCGGCCCACTCCCTCTCCTTCCTCATATCCTCCTCCTACCACCTCCTTCACCTTGACAGAACGGGACACCGATTAATCGGGGTCCTGGGGCGCAGGTGAGGAGGAGGGATCCGGAGGTGGCGGAGTGAGGAGGAGGCGGAGTGGCGGAGCGGCGGCAAGGGAGGGCGGAGGACTGCGAGACATTCCACTTCCAGGGCTCATGAGGGATGGAGGAGTTGATCAAGGGGTGGGCGCGCGGGTCTGGTTACGGCTATCGATATCACCGAAAACCATGGCTCCCCCACTCAGGCGAACCTCCCATATTGAGCGACCCATGGCCGGTATCTAGCTAGCACCTTCGGCTAGACAGATGACCGGTCGGAAGGGCACGCGTACGTCACGTAGAACATTGATACATGTGCCGTGGTGTATCAATGCGACGTCCACTTTTGCAAAAAAAAAAAAACTGCGCATGCATGCAGCTCGGGATCAAGATCCGCGGCCGATGATGCCGGGGCCAGCCGCTGAGCTGCGGCTTAGAAGAAGCTTCGCTCAACACATATACATTGAAAGAGCAACATTAATCAGTTTGTCGCCTGTATCCTATTATATATGAAAGTTGTATCTCATGAAAATACTGCGGACGTAATTATAACCGTACGTACATTCTTGTGAATATTTTCGAGAATATACACTAGATACTAGATCTAGAAGCCACCGACTTGCCAAAAGAAGCTTGGCTGCCCGTCGCGATAGCCGCTTGAGATCTAGATGGGCGATCAGTACTCGTCGGGCTCGTGGCGGTCGACGTAGGAGCAGATGGCCTCCACGCGCTCCAGGATCTCGTCCGGGATCAGCTGCGGGGGCCCGGTCACCCGCCGGAAGCTTAAGGGAGGGGCGGGGCGGGGCGGGGCGTGCCTGGAGCATGCGGTGCGAGCGCTTCGTCTCGTCCCGCAGGCGCGTCACCATGGGGCGGAACTGCGCGGGAGCGGCTCAGGGAGGAGCGGCGAGGCGGGGGCGAGGAGGGCGGGGGCGGGCGGGGCGGGCCTGGAAGAGGACGACGAGGAAGGCGGCGGCGAGCGTGGCGGCCATCAGGCCCCCGTGCACGGGGATCACACGCCTCGTCTGCCCGCCCCGCGTCGACGTCGACGTCGCGCGACGCGGCGCGGGGCGGGGCGGGGCGGGGCGGGGCGGGGCGGACGGCGTCGCGGTTGAGCTTCGCGTACCCCCACTCCAGTGCCGCCAGCCCGTTCAGCACGCTCGTCAGCCCTGCCCCGCCCCCCTCAGGAGGGCGGAGAGGCCCTCGCGACCCGCGCCCAGGAGAGGGGGCGCGCCGGTCGTCCAGATGAACTGGTAGGCGGGGTTGGCGACGGCGCGGGCCGACGGCGGCGCCAGCGCCAGCTGCGCGGCCTGCGTGCACGTGGCGGCATCGGCGGTGCGGCTGGCGCGGAGGGAACGGCGATTGCAAGCAGCGGGCTCGCTCTAATTATATAAGAAGCATTTGCTCGCACCTGGTCGGCGTACATGGTGAGGAGGGCGTGCAGGCCCTCTGCGACCGACGCCGCCCCGTCCGCCCCCAGCGCCCCGACGCCCTCCCCGCTGCGCGCGGCGCGCAGCGAGGGTCGGCGCGGCGCGTGCGGCGCGGCGCGGCGCGGGCGACGGACCGGAACATGAGCTGGGCGAGGCCGGGCGTCTCGGTGAAGGTGGCGCGGAGGGCGGCGAGGCCCTCGCGCAGCGCCGCCGCGTCCCCCGCCACCACCTCCCACGGCCTGCCCCGCCGCGCCGTCAGCGCCGCCCTGGGGCCCCGAAGGGGCCGGGCCGGGCCGGGCGCACCGGGCGACGGCGAAAGTGAGGGCGGCGTCGAGGCTGCCCGTCGCGTTTGCCGCCGCCGCCGCCGCCTCCACCTGCCGCCGCGCCGGCCGAGTCGGTCGCTGGGGCGGCGCGGGGCAGGGGCCGGGGGCACCTCGGGGGTGCGGAGGGAGGGGAGGCAGGTGGCGCGGGCGCCGGCGACGATGCGGAGGGCGGCGGCGCGCAGGCTCGAGGCCCTGCCGGCGCGGGCGGGTGAGGGGCGGGGGCGCCTCGGGGGCCGCCCGCAGAGGCGCACCTGATCACGTACTGCGCGGCGTCGTCGAGCCCCTTCGAGGAGGCAGCCCCGTCAGCGCGCCGGCGGGGGCGGGGCGGGGGGCGCGGCGGCCGGCGCACGTGGATTCGAACATAGCCGGCGGCGAAGGTGGCGGCGAAGCAGGCGGCGAGGAGGAGCGAGGAGAGGGCGTAGAGGCGCACCAGCCGCTGCCCGCGATCTCAGGGCGGCGCGCGCGCTGGAGGGGGTGGGGGTGGGGCGCACGCGGCCGAACATGCGGCGGGAGGCGGAGACGCCGGCGCGGCGGGGGCCGGTGGGGCGCGGGTGGACGCGGCGGCGGGGGCGAGGCCGATGTGGGCGCGGAGCCAGGCCAAGGGGCCGGCGGCGGCGCCCTCCGCTGCGTGGCGGGGCTTGGGGCTCTGCACGGGCGAGCTGGCGAGGGAGGCGAGGGAGGAGGCGAGGCCGCCCGAGGTCGGCAGCGGGTGCACGGCGGGGCTCCCGCGCCCGGCGCGGCGCTCGGCCCGCGCGCGGCCCGTGGCCGGCCGACGTGGGCCCCGGATCACGAAGCGCGACCTGCGCGCCGGCGGCGTCGGCGCGAGGGGTCGACTCGAGGGGCGGCGGCCCTCCTCGGGCGACGCGGAGCTCGCAGCGGAGGGCGGGTCCGGGGCCCGACGGATGGCCGCGGGGCGGCGGGGCGCACCGGCGGGGGCCGCTGACGTGCCCGTGCTCGACCCCGCCGGCGTGGCCCGGCCCATGCCCGCCCTCGCCCATCGCCGAGGCCAGCGCGCTGCCGCCCGCGCCCGTCAGAGCAGCGCAGAGGGGAGAGGGGTCCAGACAATCATGAGTCACAGCCGGCCGCGGGCTCCAGCCAGCCGGCGGCGGCAGCGCTGGACGAGCGGGGCGGGCGGGGCGGGCGGGGGCAGGGCACCTGGCGACGGCGAGCTGGGCGAGGCGGTCCTCTGCCGCCGACCCGAGGAGCCCGAAGCCGCCCCCGATCGCGAGGCCGCCCGAGCCGCCGTTCAGCGGCGTCCTCGGCGCCTGCCCCGCCTGCCGGTGGCTCAGCCGGGGGGCGGGCGGGGCGGGCGGGGGCGGCGGGCCTTGAGGGAGGCGGGGTGGGGCCCGAGGGAGGCCGAGCCGGCGGTGGAGGGCCAGGGGGCGCCTCCGAGCGGCCCTCCCCTCCGACCCCTCCTCCTGCGCCTCTGCCCCCGCCGCACCCTCCCCTCAGCGCCCCGCCGCCCCCGGCGCCGCTCCGGCCGGCCCGCGCGCACCGCTGGCGGTGGCGTCGTGGGAGGCGTTGCGCTCGCGCTCGCGGCCCGGGGCAGGGGCGCCGCCGCCGCCGGGCCCCGCGCTCCCCGTCCCGTCCTCCCCCTCACCCTCCTCCGAGGCCTCCGCGTCCTCCTCCTCCGAGCTCTCCGAGCTGCCGCCCGCCCTCAGCCGCCGCGCAGGGCGGGGACCCCGAGCGGGGGGGAGCGGGGGGCGCGCCTGTCGACGGTGACGTTGATGCGCTTGCGGGCGAGGCCGCGGACGGCCTGCTTGGGGATCTCGAGGAAGAGGAGGAGGACCTCGTCGCGCTGCTCCAGCACCCGCTTGAAGGAGGGGTTGAACGCGAGGAGGCCCATGAGGACGATCCCGAGGAGGCCTGCGCGCGCGCGCGCGGGCACCGCTCAGAGGAGAGCCGAGGGAAGAAGAACGAGGCAGGTGGGAGATCTAGAGCGGGGCGGGGCCACCGGCGGCGAGGAAGGCGAGGTAGAGGCCCTCGAGGAGCGCCGCCGACCGCTCCATCATCGCCACGTACTGCCGGAGCCGGGACCCGGGGGGTCGGCGCAGGGCGGGGGCGGGGCGGAGGCGAAACAAACGAGAAGGCGCGGGGCGGGGGCGGGGCGGAGGAGGGGGCGCGGGGCGGGGGCGGGGGGGAGGGCCGCGGACCAGCCCCGTGGCGCGGTCCATCCCCTGCAGCACTGCCCGCCCCGCCTCGGCCCCAGGGGCGGGGGCGGGGAGGGGGTAGCGGACCGCCGAAGGGCCCGTTGCGTATGACGAAGTACCACGACGCGCACTCCTGTGCGCGGGAGGGGGCTGGAGTGAGCGCGGCCGGGGCCGGGGCGCGGGGCCCCGGGCGGGGGGGAAAGAGAGAGCCAGAGCGGGGGCGCGTGCCTTGAGGTTCCTGGCGCAGTCGACGCCGACGCTGGAGGGGTCCGCCCCCTTGAGCCCCGCCGAGTCGCCGGCGGCGGCCGCCGCCCCCGCGCGGGCCGAGTCGGGGAGGAAGGAGGGCGGGGCCTGGGCAGCGGAGGAGAGGGCGGCGGAGAGCTGCGAGTTGGGCAGGGCCGCGTCCAGGCCCGAGGCGACCCGCCCCGCTGCAGACCGTGAGGGGGCGGCGAGGCGGGGCGGGCGGCTGGGAAGGGGCGCACCGACGGCGAGGACGAGGGCGTGCTGGTGGTAGCGCTCGCCGACGGACCAGAGGCTCGTGCGGGACTGGGCGAGGGTGCCGTTGAGGAGCTCGAGGAGCGGCACGGCGGCGCCCGAGAAGAGCAGCTCGACGAGCGCGTCGCCCTCGGGGGGCGTGAAGCCGTGCAGCCCGTGCGAGAGGTCCTGCGCGTGCCCGCCGCCTCAGACTCGAGGGCGGCGGGGCCACCGGGGGCGGGGGCGGGCCTGGTGGATGTCGATGAACTGGTTGGAGAGGTCCAGCAGGCGCGCCGCCGAGGCCCCGGGCGTCACCCCGTCGGCCCCTAACGCCCGCCCCAGCGCCAGGCCCAGCGTCCTCGCCTGCGGCTCCCTCAGCGGGGGGCGGGGAGGGCGGGCGGAGCGAGCGGCGCGGCGACGGACCTCGATGGCGATGAGCTGGCTCAGCACCGTCCGCTTGCTGGACGCCCTGCGCACGCGCGCGCTCAGCGAAAGCGCGGCGGGGGGCGGGCAGGGCTCGGGGGGCGGGGCGGGCGCGCGTGAGGCGCTTGGTGTGGTCGTCGTACTTCTCGACGAGCTGCACGACGGCGATGAAAGTGCCCACCGCCAACGCACCCAGCACTGCCCCGGGGCCCCTCAGCGGCCCGCGAGCGAACGGGAGCGAGGACGGCGGGGCTCGCGCACCGGCGACGCAGACGAGGAGGTCGCGCCAGAGCTTGCGAACGAGGGGGTTGGGGTTGGCGGCGAGGTGCGCGAGGACGCGCCGCCGCCGCTTCCGCTGCCGCGTCTCCTTGGTCTTCGAGGAGCCGACGCTGTGCGTGTGCGTGTGCGTGTGTGTGCGCGCGCCGCCACCGCCGCCGCCGCCGCCACCGCCGCCGTGGTGGTGGTGGTGCTGGGCCCGCTCTTTCGCGCTCGCGTTCCAGGCCCCTCGGGGGGCCCCCGCCGGCGGCCGCGTGGAGACGGGCCCCTGCCCCTGCGCCGGCTGCGGCTGCGGCTGCACGCCGGGCTCGACGCTCCGGGCGCGCGGCGGCGAGGCCCCCTCGTGCTCGAGGGCCGCCGCCGGCTTCGAGGCCGGGCCCGGCGGCGCCGCGAAGTTGCCCGGGACGGCTCCGGCGGCGGCGCGCTCGAACGGCGAGGCCGGCCGCCCACAGCGAGCGCCTCCAGCCGTTCCAGCCGCCCCGCCGCCTCCGCCCGCGCCGCAGGCTGCTGCGGCCACTCGCGGCCGCCGTGGTAGAGGGGCGGCGGCGCCTGCGCGTGGGCCCCGGCGAGAGCGGTTGCAGCCTGCGCGCCCCGCCGTGAGCGGCCTGCGGGGGCGCCCTCGCAATCGCAGCGAAGAGCGGACCGGGGGGACTGCCGCGCCTCGGGCGAGGCGCCCTCCTCGAGCTGCGGGGCCCCCGTCCCGGCGCCCCTCCCCGAGGCCGAGGCGCGGCGGATGACGGGGCATGCGCCCCCCGAGCGGCGCTCTGCCTCGGGGCGCTCTGGCCCCTCGCCCTCCTCGTGCGGGGCGAGCAGGGAGAGGGTGAGGCTGCTTCCCACGGCCCCCTCGGCCCGCCTCGCGGCCGGCTCTTCGCCAACGTGATCGGGAACGCCCGGCAGCTCGGCGGGCGGCGGGCTCTCGCCCTTCGGCCCCCGCCCCGCGGCGGCGGCGGCGGCGGCGGCGGCGGGGGTCTCCGGGGGGAGGGAGAGGGCGCGGGAGCGGCGGCGCTCGTGCCGGTAGCTGACGCGGGCCTGGAAGTAGGGCGACCCCGCGACCTGCGAAACCGCGTGAGGCTGCCGCTGCCGAGGAAGGCGCGTCCGACCACGCTCGTCGCGCTTTCGTGAGAGACGGGCGGGTGTCCCGGCGGCAGGAAAGGGGGCGGGGGGCGCAAAGGGGGACGGCGGGGCGCACGTTCGTCACGGAGAGGTCCAGGAAGAGGGGCAGCGCGTGCCCGCTCGCGTGCTGCGCCGCCCCCGGCGTCGGGCGGGGCCGCCGCGGGAGCGCATGCGCAGGCGGGGCGGACCTTGCCGACGATGGGACGCTGCTGGATGGTCGTGACCTGGCCGTCGGCGTCCTGCGCGTGCGCCTGCTCCTCGTCGAAGTTGGGGATGAGCGTCGTGATGTCGTGCCCCTGCGCCGCCGCGTGAGCTCGAGGCGCGGCGCGCGCAGTCGCCGGCCGAGCGCGGCTGCTCGCGCGAAAGGGAAAGAGGCGAGGGAAGCACCCGTATGCTCTCGGGCGCCGGGTAGCCGAAGATGCGGCAGAGGTTGTAGTTGCAGGAGACGATCTTGCCTGCGGGCGGGCGGCGAGCGGGCGGGCGGGCGCTGAGTCTTGTCCTGGGTGGGCACGGGCGCGGGGGCGGGGGCGGCACCCTCGGTGTCGACGGTGAGCGTCCCGTCGAGGTCGAGGAGGCGCGTGATGCGGCCCGTGTACAGAATGATGCCCTCCGTCGCCTTGAGCGACTCGTCCGCGACGATGTCGATCTGCACGGGGAACGTCGAGCCGTCGCGGCGCACGGCCTCGAGCGTGCGCCCGCCCGTCCCGATCACGCGCGGCTGCGCGAGGCACCGCCCGTCAGTGCGCAGCGAGCCGAGACGGGTCGGGGGCCCCGCCGCGAGCGCGCCTGGAACGGGTTGTCGTTGATGCGCTTCAGGTACTGGTCGTGCACCGCCGCCACTTGCCCTGCTCACGGGCGCCGATCACGGGCGCGCCAAGCTCAGCTCCGGGGCCGGGGGCCGGCGGGGCGGCGCACGGGGCAGGATGGAGTTCATGGTGCGGCCGATGAGCTCGGCGGGGCGGAAGCCGAAGACCTCGACGAGGGGCCCCTTGACGCTCTGGATGATCCCCCGCTGGTCGATCGTGATGTACACGTCCTCCTCGTCCTCCGCCCCCTCCGCCCTGCCCCCGCCTCCGCCTCAGCAAAAGAGAGGAAAGGCGGCGCGGCGCTGCCCCCGGCGCTCGCCTGATCATGCGGGCCGAGAAGAGCTTCTCGCCGTTGACTTCGCTCACTCCGACCGTCAGCTGCACGGGGAAGCTGGTGCCTGCGCCCCGCCGCCCGGCCCGTCAGCGCGGGGCCGGAATCCTTCGCGTGGGCTCCGGGCTCGGGCCGGGCGCGCCGGACTTGTGGAGGGCGTCGACGCGGCGCTTGGAGCCCATGATCCGCGCGATCCCCGTCCTCAGGTACGCCTGAGCTCGAGCGGCCCGCGCTCAGCCCGGCGGAATACTCCGGTGTGCGTCCAGCTCGCGCGCCGCGCACGTCGACGAATTTGGAGTGGATCTTGCTGAAGGGGAGCGGCATGAGGTTCTCGATCAGCTGGGCGCGTATCTCCGACGGCGCGTATCTGCCCCGCCGCAGCGACGTCAGACAAGGGCGGGGCCAGTGAGAAAGGAGGCCAGCTCGCGATCGGGGGCGGGCCCGGCGCACCCGAACATGTCGCAGAAGGCGCGGTTGACGGCGAGGATGACGCCGCGGGAGGTCGAGGTGACGACCGCCTCGCCGGGCTGCTGCTTGGCCGGCTCCAGGGTCACCCAGAGGACCTGGCCCCGCCCCCGCCCGCCCCGCTCGAGCCCGGCGCCCGGCCGGGCCGGGCCGGGGGCGCACGGAGGCGGTGCCGGCCTGGACGCGGCGTATGGCGCAGACGCACTCGAAGGCGGAGCCGTCGGGGGCCAGCGCGTCGACCGCCTGCCTCGCCTGCGCCCCGGCCACGCCCCGCCCCGCTCGAGCCCCGCCCAGCTGTGCGGGAGGGGCGGGGCGGGCGGGGCGGGCCTCCTCGGTGAACTCGTCGGGGGCGGCGGCGCGGCGCGGGCTCGCGAGCAGGCTCCGGGGCGCCCCGCGGTCCCGGAAGCTCCAGCTCGAGGGGACGGGCCCCGGCGAGCCACCCGAGCGCGAGGCCTCGTCCCCGCCGCCGCCCCGCCCCCGCCGCGGTGACGTTGCTGCCGCGGCGGCGGCGGCTGGGGAAGAGGGCGGGGTCCCCCGCGCCTGCGCCGGCCCCGCGGCCCCCGAAGAAGGGCCAGTGGTGCTGCGCCACCAGGTCCTGCCCGCCCCGCCCTCAGCGGGCGCCCGGCGGCGGCGGCGCAGGGGGCGCAGGCAGCAGCGCGGCGCGCCTTGACGGCTCTGCGGGAGAGCTCCTCGACGCTGGTGTCGAAGAGGGCCGCCATCTTGCTGTTCGCCCCCGTGATGCGGCTCCCCGCCCCGGGGCTCGTCAGCAGCATCGCCGCCTGCGCGCGCGCGCGAGCGGGCGGATTCAGAGAGATGCGACGGATCCCCATGCGAAGAAGCGCAGCGGGCGGACCGAGTTGTCGAGGGGCCGGATGGAGCCGACGAACGCCGTCTGCCCGTTCAGCTCGACGCGCGTCACGTAGCTGCGCGCCCCGCCCCGTGAGGCCTTCGTCGTCTCTCGCGGCGAGGCGGGGAGGGAGGGGCGGACAGGCGCATCGGGAAGATCGCCCCGCTGCGGTGGAGCGCCGGCAGCTCCCGCTTCGCATTCACCGCCTGCGAGCGGCCCTCTCGGCGGGGGCCGGGCGCCGAGGAGGGCGCGGGGAAGATGGTCCTTTACGATTCGCACCCTGGCGACGCCCGTCCTGAGGTAGTTCTGGATGTACGCCGCGTGGCTCTCCCGGAAGGGGCTCGGCATTAGCACGGAGACCTGCCGCGGCGAGCTCCGGCGGAGGACGGGGGACAGGCGGGAGGGCCCGCGCGCACCCGCTTGCCCTTCAGCTCGCCCTTCTCGTAGCCGAAGATCTTGCACGCGTTCGCGTTGACGCTCTGGATGATCTGGGCGAGGGGGAGTCAGCGCATCGTAGAAGGCAAGAGAGGGGAGGGGTGGGGGGGCGGGGGGCCCGCCTCGTTGGAGTCGATGACGATGATGGCGTCGACGGTGTGGTCCACCACCCCGGCGTCGTCGCCCCCGATCTGCAGCCCGCGCGATAGGGAGCATCGGATACTGAGGCGCGGAGGGGCGAGGGAAGTGCGCATGCACGCGCGCGGGCGCGAGCACCTTGTCGGTCCGCTTCTTCGTCTGCTCGTCCTCCTCCGCGTCCGCCCGCCGGTAGAACTGCTCGGCCGCCCCCGGGTTGTTCTTCACGCTCTCCAGGAAGGCCCCGTACCCCCGCAGGATCCGGATGTTCCGCGGGTGCCTGCGCGCGTCGTTCGGGGGGCGGCCTTGGCGGTGCGCGGGTGGGGTGCGTGAACAGAAGTGAGAGGGGGCATGCGCACCCCTGCACGAGCACGCTGTAGTTCCGCTCCGCCTGCGCTCGGGCCGCGCCCCGCGGCAGAGTGAGCGCGACCCTCTCGCACCGGCGGGGGGCGCCCGCGCCCGCGCCGGCGGCTCGCCTGCGTCTCGTAGAAGTCGATGGTGCGGCCGAGGGTGGACATGCGGGCGAGGGCCGCCGACTCGTCCGGCTCGAGGAGCGCCGCCCAAAAGGCCCGCGTCGCCCGCAGCGCCTTGTAGTGGCCCTCCCGCGCCAGCCGCAGCTTCGTCTTGAACTCCACGAACCTGGGCCCGGCCCTCCGGGGTCAGCGTCTTGAACACTCGCGCGCCGGTTCAGATCCGGCGGACGGGCGCACGAGACGAGGTCCATGGTGGCAGTCGTCCCCTGCGACGCCGCCTCCCCCTCCCGCTCCTTCAGCTTCCTGCCCCGCCCCTCATGATCAGCGCGGGGCCGCGGCACGGAGCGGCGCGGAGCGGCCGGCTCGCCGGAAGATCATGTAGCGGAGCTGGAAGTCGAGGGGGAAGTGGCGCGCGCGGTCCACGAAGGCCGCCTCGCCCGCCTTGTCGTCTATGTACGTTCGCTTGAAGTTCGCGTCTGCGCGGCAAGGCGCGTCGGAGGGCGGGCGGGGCGGAGATCTAGAGCGGGGCGGGGCTGCGGACATGCGAGGTGGACGATGGCGGAGTAGGGGAAGCGGCGGAGGCCCTCCTGGAAGATGGCGTCCGCCTTGTCGAGCGCCTCGTCGTAGTCGAGCGCAGCGTTCGGGTCCTCCAGGTACCTGCCCGCGCCCCGCCCTCCACGATCAGCGACCGCCCGCGCCGCGGGGTACGCGCCGCGCCCGCAGCGTGCAGCGCGGAGCAGGCAGCGGAGCACGCACCCGCGGCTGGAGGCGCGTGCGGCGTCGGCGTCGATCTCCCGCACGAAGCGCGTGGCGATCTCCACCTCGTGCGGCGCCCGCAGGCGCCCCCGGTAGACCCACACCGGCCTGTTCCCGTCCGCCTGCGCTCCCCGGGGCTGAGCGCGCGGGTGGCCGCGCGAGGGCGGCCGCGCGAGGGCGGGGGCGGGCCTCGAGGCGGAGGTGGCGGGAGGGGTGGCACGCCGCCCTGAAGCGGAGGTGCGCCGCCGCCCGAAGAGCCCGAACCTGCCGGCGACCTCGAGCTCAAGCGGGGACGCGCGCGCGGGCGGGGCGGGGCGGACGCGACGGGGGCGCCGACGGCGAAGGCGAGGGTGATGGAGCGCGGGTGCTCGGGGCTCACCGCTAGCGCCACCGCGCACACCGCGCACCACGCCACCACCCCTGCCGGCCGCGATCAGCGGGAACGGGGGGGGGGGGGGGGGGGGGGGGGAGGATGGTGAGGGGTAGGGGCGCACCGTAAAGGCCGGCGCGAAGGGCGTTGAAGGCGGAGTTGTAGTAGGGCAGGAACCAGACTGGGCGCTCGCGATCAGGCCCGAGGAGCTTCAGGCCGCCTGGCGGGGCGGGGCGCACTGATGGAGCCCGCGAGGAAGAGAGCGCAGGCGAGTACGACGAGGGCGAGGAGGACGGGGTACGAGGAGAAGACGGTCGCCGAGATTACCAGCAGCGCCCTCACCGTAGAGCCATAGAAGGTCGCCTGGGCGCGCGGGATGAGGCGGCGCGCCGGCCGCCGGGGCTGGGCCGGTGCAGGGGCAATGCACGTGCGGAGTCGCGGTGGAGCTCGGGAACTTGGAGCTGGGCACGGGGTCGACGGCCACCAGGGTCATCTGCCGGGGCGCTCGGGGGAGCGAAGGGCAGGCCCGACATAGAGAGTGGGGGGGGGTACCGCGAAGGCGAAGACGAGGACCAGAAAGCAGCCGAGCAGGGCGAAAATTGCGACGATGGCATTCGGTACCCCCCAACAGGCCACCTGGGCGGAGCGGAGCGGTTCTATTGGCGACTGGGCGGGGCGGCCGAGGCGGCGCGCAGGAGGCAGCGGGAGCCCCGCGGACCTCGGGGTACATGGTGAGGGTGAAGCGGGCGGGGGAGCCCGAGGAGTCGAAGTAGTGGCTGGGTACAGGGGGGGTTCAAGTGCGGGAAAGGAGGGCGAAGAGGCGGGAGCGCGCACCAGTCGAGGGAGAGGAAGAGGATGCCGAAGGAGGAGAGGTAGAGCGAGCCGAAGAAGATGGACTGGTGGGTACGGGTCGCGCCGCGGTGAGGGTCTACCCGGAGGAGAGGGCGGGGCAGATGCGGGGGCGCACGACAACGGCCTTGAGCATGCGCACGGGCCACATGCGCGTGATCTGCGCGCCCTTGAAAGGGCTGCGCGGGGAATGAAAGGAAGGAGAGTGGCGGGAGTACCTTGCCGATGCGGAAGGCGTAGAGAACGTAGAGAACTGAGGGCAATGGGGGGGGAAAGGGGGGGGGGTAGAGGGGCGGAGAGGGGGGCGCGTCAGAGGGAGCCGGAGGCGCGAGAAAAGCGGCGGACGGGCGGGGCGGACCGTCGGCGACGGCGATGAGGATGGCGGCCATGACGATCGCGAAGAAGACGAGGTAGGTCGTGTACCCCGAGGCCGAGAGGAAGCGGCGCGGCACGGGGCCCATCACCACCTGCCGAGGGGGGGGCGGGGTGAGCGGCGAGGGCAGGCCCTGGGGAGGGGCGGGGCGGGCCCGGAAGGCGTTCTCGACCCAGTCGAGCTGGACCCAGTTGTAGCGCTTCGAGTCGGCGACGAAGGCCATCAGCTGCGCAAAGTCCACGACCACCAGGAAGAGCGCGAAGAGGAGGCCCGCGCGGCTCGGCGCCGCGCCCTCCGCCCCCGCCCGGCTCCGCATCACTGCGCGCACGCCCGGCGCGGCGCGCGTGAGGCCGGACCGGGGCGTGCGCGAGCGGGGCCGGCGGGGGTCACCGTAGAGGACGGCTGCGGGGGGTCCAGGGGGAGCGATCGCGCAAGGGACGATCATGATCAGAGCGCGCGCCGGGGCCGAGGCGGGATCCCGGAAGGCGAGCGCGCGCGCGGCCCAGGCCTAGGCGAGCGGGCACGTGCACCGTAAAACGAGTCTTCGAGGCTTTGAAGGCGCGATCCGGGGCTCGCCACCTTGATCTGCGGGGCAGCCGACACGCTGGGGTCCATCCCCAGCGCGCTGGACCCGCGTACACCCGAGCCGGTCGCCACCGACATGGTGCTGGCCTATCTCCCTTCTACGTACGCGGGGCAGCGCACAGGAAGCGCGCGGCCACGCGGCCGCCGCCCCTCGCCTGGGCTGAGCTGGCGGATGCAGAACTCTCACACGCAGAACTCCGGTCCGGTAAAACCGCGCCCTGGAGCGCCCAGCGCCTCCTTCACCTCCGATTCGCGATGCCCGGGCCCGATTGAAGCCGGCCGCTCTCCGATCGCGAGCTCGAGGAAGCCGCGCCGGTGCGACGCGACGTCGACGCGTACGCCAACGCAGCAGATCTAGAGCTCCGGCCCTCCGCCGGGCCTCCGGGCGGCGGACTCGGCCGCGGAACGCGCTCGAGCTCATGCTCATCAGCGCTACCTCCCATCATGGCATTCAACTCCCATGCTGAGAGCCGCAAATGCCAATTCACGTACGCCTCCGAGGCTCGAAAGCATCGAATCAGACAGAAATCGATCGCGAAGCTCGCATGCGCACGGTGATGACGCGCATGCGGGCGCCACCCCGGCGGCCACCGTCGCCACGTTAGCGCCGTTACCCGGTCGTTAGCAGGCCCATACATAGGCCATGCATCTGCCCATGCACACAATGAAGGGCCGGGGGCGCTCTTCAAGGGGGGCCGGGACCCGGGGGCCATGATGGCCACGGGACTCCGGGAAAGGGCCATAGCAGGGGGAATCGAGACTGCCAGTGTGGAGAAGCCGGGGCGAAAGCTTTTAAGGTCCCGGAAGGGCGGGGGATCGTTCTAGATAAGGTCCCGGGCCCCCGGCAGGACCCGGCAGGACCATGCCGGACTGTGGCCCCGACATGCCACCGGACATGGGGCCCATCGCCGCCCATGCATGGGTTGTCCGATTCAATGATTGAAGTCGGCTAAGGCCCGGCTGCAGCTGCAGCTGCGGCCTGCCGTTCCGGAAGCGGATCGGGATCAACTGCAGCCGAATAGCTAGGGTGACCGACCCCGCAACCGGCTGCACAGCCCAGCATGCGCAGCTGCTCTCGGTTCTGGGTGGGAGTTCCACAAGGCTGGGCGAAGGGCGGCAGGGAGGTTCGCGGTCTGTACAGGAAGCGTAGCAGCCGAGCCGAGGTCGAGGCAACGGCCTGGGGGAGGAGAGGGGAGGGCCGGCGCCCGACGAAGCCGCTCAGACCGAGCCGCGCTCGAAGTAGTCCTGCGCGAAACTCAGTCGGGGCGACGCAGAAGGCTGCGCGGGGCGCGAGGGGTACGCGCCTCCTCGACGCGAGCGCGGCCGGGAGTGGGGATGGCGGGGGTACGGGAGCCCACGGAGCCGGCGGAGGCGGGCGGCTGCCCCGGCGTGCGCCCGGGCACGAGGGAGATGGCGTCGATTTCGGGGAGGACCGACCGCCACGCTGCCTCCACCTGCCCCGCGTGAGCCGTGGGGAGGGGCGCGGCGGGGGTACAGGAGAGGGCGGGGACCTGGCGGCAGGTGTCGATCTGGGCGGTGGCGAAGGCCGCCAGCGACTTCTTGAAGTCGAAGAGCTTCTGCTGCTGCAGCCGTTCCATCTCCGCCCTGCCGCCCGCCAGCTCAACCCGCGCGGAGCCGCCCCGGGCGGGAGGGGGTACGGGGGTACCGCATAGATGCCGACAGGCGCTCGTACTCGGCCTTGGCGCGGTCCCACTCCCGCTTCGCCTGCGGGGGAGGTCAGCGCGGAGGCGGGGCCGGGGCGGGGCGGGCGGGCGGGCCTCCTCGGTCTCCTTCTCCCAGGCGAGGACGCGGTCGTCGCGGCCGCCGCGCGCCGCCGCGTCCTTCGCCTTCAGCAGTCGCGCCCGCTTCGACTCGTGGTCCGTGTACGCCGCCTGCAGCGCCTGCAGCGCCGCCTGCCGCAGCTTCACCACCTCCTGCCGACCCGGCTGCGCGTGAGGCGGGGCCGCGGCGCGCGGGCGGCGGCGGCGGGGCGCGCGCACGCGGACGGCGCCGGCGATGCGGAGGTAGTCCTTGAGGAGCTCGTCGAGGTGGTCCGACTCGCGGTCCGCCTGCGCGCCCCGCCCTCGGCCCGGGCCGCACCAGCGCCCCGCGCCGGCGCACCGACTGGTGCGTGAGCATCGAGAGGCGGTCGGCGCAGGAGCCGATGGCGGAGATGGCGCGCCCCAGCGAGTCCCCTGCAGCGCACCGTCAGCCGCGCCAAGGCGGCCGGGCGGGCGGGCGGGCGGGCGGCGGCGCGCCCTCGAGGTTGCCAAGGAGTACGAAGGAGAGGCCGAGCTCCGCGAAGACGACCGCCAGCTCTGCGCGCGCCGCCCTCGGCCCCGGCCCCGGCCCCGCCCGCGGCCGCCGGCGCGCACCGCGGTGCTTCTCCACGAGCCGCGAGGCGAGGCGGCGCGCGTCCGACAGCTGCGCGCGGCCGGCTCGAGGCGGCGAGGCAAGCGGGGCGCGCGCGCGGGCCCCGGGGCACCTGGTTGTCGAACGAGGCGACGTATCGCTTCGTGTCCTCGAAGGCGCTGTCCGATATGGTCGGCGTCGTCGAGCGGTTCCCACTCGCTAGGTTCGTCACGGCGCTCGCCATCTGCCGCCCGCGCGCGCTTGGCCCCGGCGCGGCGCCGCCGCTGCGGCACCCGCACCTGGTTGAACACCCACGCGTAGTCGCGCGGCTTCTTGCCGGCCGCGGCTGCCGAGGATGAAGCGGAGGGTCCGTCCGTCGGCTGCGGCAGAGGGGCGGCGGCGCCCGCCATGCGATTGACCTGCGGGCGAGCGGCGAGCGGAGAACGGATGTCAGCGCCGTGTCGCAGTCCCTTGAATCGCTGCTGAGCGCACCCAGGCCTCCTCGTTATCCTCCAGAAACGCCTTCAGCTCCGGGCTCTTGTTCAGCGCGGGGTGCGAAGCGACACGCTGCCTGCGACGCGAGAGTTCGATCAGCGCGGCGCGGTGCACGGCGCGCGCGAGACGCACAGGAACTTTTCAAGACCTTTCCTTCTCGCCTCGATGAATTCCTTGCTGAATCGCTTGGTGAAATCTGGGTCGAACGAGGGTCAAACGTGCGGATCAAATTGCGCGCGAGCATACCGACGACCAGCTTCTCGGGAAGCGGCGGAATGAGGACGCCCTGATGCCTTTCGACGAGGTTCTGGTGCAGCCAGACGAAGTCCTTGTAGCGCCTGTGCACCGAAAACTCGCCCCAGCGGAACTGAGGGAAGGTGGTCTGCGCAAGCAGCAACCGTGAGCAGAAGCAATCCCGTAAGCGCAAGCAGCTCACTTTTGTTTGTATCTTGTACGTCACGTACGCCTGCATCCCGTCGCCCTGCTTCTGGGGGTCCGACACAACGATGACCAGGTCGGGGTTGTGGATCGGGTCCTGGCCGTCTGCCACCGCGCGCGCCTGCAACTGGTAGCCGCACATATCAGGTCAGCGCGACGGGCCGGGCCTGCAGCGGCGGGTACGGAGAAGCGACCGCTGACAGCTGAGGACGGTCGGCGGCGCACCTTGGGCGAGGAAAAGTGCACTTCGCTAAATCCCGAAGATGCAGAAGGGCGTGGTGCGTCCGAATGCGGCAGGGCCGCGGTGCCCGACGAGCTAGCACGCGGCTGAGCATCACTGGGAATGTACGTGGTCGCCCCTCCGGACTCAGAAACGCCGTTGTTGCGTATCGGTGCCGATATGCGTGCAGGATCCCGTGCGTGGCCGGTGGAGTGATCAAGGCCAACGTCCTGCGGCGCAGCAGGAAAAGCGGTCGGCGGAGAGCGACGGAGACTGCAGGCAGTGCATCTAGAACAATCCGCACCTCCAACCCGAAGTTAGGATCGCTGAGCGGGTCCATCCCGACCGCCTTCCAGCGCCGCTTGAATTGCGCCCGTACCCGGCAGTCCACGTCGACGCTCTACCCCCCGGGAGAAGAGGTAACTTAGAGGTTACTGAGAGGTCCGCCGTTCAAACGGCCGCAGCACTGCGGTAGCAGGACGCAAGTCACTCGGTGACAGCAGCAACACAACTTCGCGGCGGCCAACGCATTCGCACAGCTTCCGGGTTGCGAGCTGACGCGCGAATTGCAAGCTCGGCAGGTGCGGAGCGCGGGCGACCGCAAAGCGCGCGCGCAGCAATGGACGCGCGTCCGTCACTTTAGTCACGCGCTGACGCGAGCCGATGCAGCCCGAACTCAAGGCTTCGCATCCCGGCCGACGTCGACGTCAGCCAGCACAAGTTTGCTGCACAACTGCAACCGTCTTCGAGAATGAATTTTGATCAGTTCTACGAGCCGCTCTTCCAGCATGAGAAGAACGACGGCCATCATGTGGCGTACCGCATGCTGGAAGGGTCCGCCAAATACGTCCGCCAAGGTCTGCTACCCCCTCGAGCTGGCAGCCGCCGGTCCGCGCGCGGCCAGACCAAGGGCGACGCGGGGCCGCAGAGGAGCTGGGCGGAGTGAAGGTGCTGCGCGTCGACCCCGAGGGCCTGCGGGCGCTGGCGCGGGAGGCGATGTCCGACGTCGCCCACTTCCTCCGGTGCCCCCGCCCGGCCCTTTCGCCGGCGCCGGCGCCGGCAGTCCGTCCTGACGAAAGGGGCGCGCCGTGCCGCAGGCCCTCGCACCTCGCGCAGCTGCGGGCCGTCCTCGACGACCTCGAGAGCTCCGCCAACGACCGGTGCCCACCCGCCCCGCCTCGCATCGAATCGCCGCCCGACCTCCGCCGCTGAGCGCCGGGCCGGGGGCGGCAGCTTCGTGGCGCTCGAGCTGCTCAAGAACGCCGTCGTCAGCTCCGGGCGCGTCCTCCCCATGTGCCAGGCCCGCCGCCCCCGCCCCGTCCGGCCCCGCCGCCCCCCCGCTCCCCGCCCGAGCCGGGCCCCCGGGCCGGGGCCGCCCCGCAGGACACGGGTACGGCGATCGTGATGGGGAAGAAGGGGCAGTACGTGTGGACCGACGGCGACGACGAGCGCGCCCTTTCCGCCGGCGTCTTCGATGCGGTCCGCCCCGTACCCCCCTCCCATCCCCGCGTACCCCTCCTCGATCCCCGCATCCCCGCCCACTGACCCGCCCGATCGCGCAGTACACGAAGAAGAACCTCCGCTACTCCCAGGTCCGCACCCCAGATCTTTCCCTGTACCCCCGGCTGACCGCCGCGCCCGACGGGGGTACAGACAGCACCTTTGACGATGTTCGACGAGGTCAACACGAAGTGCAACCTGCCCGCCCAGGCGCGCTTCTCAATGAGACGGGGTACAAGACGCCGCTGAGTTCGGGGGTACAGGTGGAGGTGTACTCCGTCGGGGGCAACGAGTACGAGTTCCTCTTCCTGGCCAAGGTGCGCGACGTACCCCCCTCCCCCCGACACAGCGGGTCGTGTGAACGGCTGCGCGCCTCCTGCAGGGCGGCGGCTCGGCGAACAAGTCGCTGCTCTTCCAGCAGACGAAGGAGCTCCTGAACGAGGCCTCGCTCACCAAGTTCGTCGAGGAGAAGGTTCCCCCGCGCCCCGTACCCCCGCACCCGGCGGGGCGGCGCCCGGCTGAGCGTCGCGGGGCGGGGCGGGCAGGTGCGGGCGCTGGGGACAGCGGCGTGCCCGCCCTACCACCTCGCGCTGGTCATCGGCGGCCTCTCGGCCGAGCAGACCCTCAAGACCGTCAAGCTCGCCTCCGCCCGGTCCGCCCCGCGCCCCGCGCCCCCGGCCGGCGCAGCTGACGGCGGGGGCGCAGGTACCTGGACGACCTGCCGACGAAGGGGAACGCGAAGGGGCGGGCCTTCCGGGACACCGAGTGGGAGGCCCGCGTCCTCGACATGACCCGCCGCCTCGGCCTCGGCGCCCAGTTCGGCGGTCCGGCCCCCAGCCCAGCGCCTTCTCAAGCTTCGGCCCCTCCCTCCTTTGGGCCTGACCGGCAGGGCGCCCCTACGCAGGGAAGTACTTCTGCCACGACGTCCGGGCGAGCGCCCCCGCGCCGCCGCGCCCCTCTCCGAGCGCGGGCGCCGCGCGGGCTGACTCGCCGGGGCGGGCGGGGGCAGGTGGTGCGGCTGCCCCGGCACGGCGCCTCCTGCCCCGTCGGCATCGGCGTCTCCTGCTCCGCCGACCGCCAGATCCGCGCCAAAATCACCGCTGAGGCCCGCGCCCGCGCCCCCCTCCCCGGCCCCTCCGCTCCGGGTCCGGGTTCGAACCTGCACAGGGCCTGTTCCTGGAGGAGCTCTGCAAGGACCCCGCCCAGTACCTCCCCGAAGTCAAGGTGCGGCCCCACGCCCCCTCCCCTCTCTCCGGCCTGCGCGGCCCACGCGTAACCCCCGCAGCCCGAGGCCCTCTCCAGCGAGGTCGTCCAGATCGACCTCAACCAGGCGCGGTCCCGTACCCCCCGGCGCTCCTCCCCCGCCCGCGCCTGACGCCGCTACCCCCCCCTGCAGCCGATGGACGCGATCCGGGCGCGCCTCTCGCAGTGCCCCGTGCGCGCCGGCCGGCCCCGCCCGCCGAGCCGCGCGGGCCGACGGGCCGCCCCGCAGGTGAAGACGCGGGTGTCGCTGAGCGGGCCGCTGGTCGTCGCCCGCGACATCGCCCACGCCAAGCTCGCCGTCCGCCCGCCCCGCCCCTCAGCAGAGGGCCCCGCCGAGTGCATACGCCCCCGCAGGAGCGGCTGGACCAGGGGAAGGGCCTGCCGGAGTACATGAAGAACCACGCCGTCTACTACGCCGGGCCCGCCAAGACCCCCGACGTCCGCCCCCTTCTCTCCTCCTCCCCCCTTCCCCCGACGGGGCGGTCCCCAGGGGATGGCGGCGGGCTCGTTCGGGCCGACGACGGCGGGGCGCATGGACTCCTACGTCCGCCGCTTCATGCTCGTGCGCGCGGGGCCGCCCCGCACGCCGCCCCGCCCCCCGCTGAGGGCGGGGCGCTGGGGGCAGGCGGGCGGCTCGCACGTGATGCTGGCGAAGGGGAACCGCTCCAAGGCCGTCACGGACGCCTGCAAGGGCCCGCTCCCCGCTCGCCCCGCCCCCGCCCCCGGGGCGCGCGGGCTGAGGAGGGCGCGCAGAGAGCAAGGGGTTCTACCTGGGCTCCATCGGGGGGGCGGCCGCCATCCTCGCCCAGAACTGCATCACCAAGGTCCGCGCGGCCAGGCCCCGCTTTGTTTCGGCGCGCCGATCGCGAGGGGCGGGCAGGTGGAGGTGCTCGAGTACCCCGAGCTCGGCATGGAGGCCGTCTGGAAGATCGAGGTGCCGGCCGGAGGCGGTCGCGCCGGCCCCCCGGGGCTCACGCGGGGCCCGGCCCGGGGGCGCAGGTGAAGGACTTCCCGGCCTTTGTGATCGTGGACGACAAGGGCAACGACTTCTACGCCGCCTTCGCCGCCTGAGCCGCCCGAGCCGCCCGAGCCCGCCCCCGCCGCACCGCCCGCGCCCCGCCCACTCGAGCTCGAGCCCCCCCATCAAAGCAGGAGCGGCCTTTGTACGCATGCGCAATTCGTGTTGACTGGTGCACGCTTGAGCTTCTACCTGCGCTTAGTCTCTTGGGCGTGAAGCCAGCTTGCCAGTTTATGGGAGTTCATGATGATGATTCAAGGGCTCCCAGCCGGCCTGCAGGCTCGCGGGCCGCGCTCAGGCCAGAAATGATATGGCCAGGATTGTTAAGAACTGAAGCACGTCAACGGTAACAGGCTTAAAAAGCTTCGCGAAGGGCGCCGGCCGCCATAACCAGTACTTCTGTAATTTTAATTCCGAAAGTTCGATGTCCGGTATCATCATGACAGCGATATCATTGGCATCTCCGAGGCTCATTTCCTGGCTCAGTGAGGTTGGATTTGAGAATCGAAGAACTTCAAGAGACCATTGAGCCGCTGCTGAGCCTCGGAGCCCCCCAAAACCAAGACGCCCCGTGCAGGCACTATTTCTAGAAGATCAAGAAGAATGCAGCTTCGGAAGATCTAGAAGCTAGGAAAAAAGCTGTCTAGACTCTTGAGATCTGATATCTGCAGCTGGTCTACACCCTCGC